>JBAJNP010010305.1:0-16655 GCA_036877545.1 Yasuhikotakia modesta
TGTGTGTGTGTACAGATACCTGACATGCTACAGTTCACAACAGTGTTCAGATAAATGTGATTCTGGGGAGAGTTGACACACCTGAGTCATAACCTGCACCGTTAATGACCTGAACAGTTCGTTTTGACCTACAGATGCTAGATTACAATAAATGCCTTTCACTATATTACAGAAATATTCTCCCGTTTTATCTGACCCGGCAATTTACTGTGGTTGTGTATGTCTGTATTGGTGTCAGCAAGAGAGATAGTGAGCTATTCATCAGCACAAATGAGATCTCCACAATATCTCATGTTTCTCTTGGACTACAGAGATCTTATATAGAGATCATTAGAGATTTTTGCTTAGGTCTTCTGATTTTTCCCTCCTGTAATCTCACATTTGTCTCCATTAGAAATGCCAAAGATGTATATTTTAATATAAACACGTTTAAATTTAAAGAGCCATTAGTCTGAACTTTGTGGCTCTGTTGTCTTCAACAGTCTCATCTGAAGAAAAAGAGATTTGAAGCTAAATTGAGTTCCCAGTTTTGTCTCATGAGCTATGCAGTAACATAAGCCATACAGTTTATGTCTGAATCATGAAAGAGCTGTTTGGCATTTCCATTTTCTGTCTTTTTCTGTCTTTCCATTTTCTGACGGTCAGAGAAAAAGTGAGAAATAAAGGGTAAGTAACACAGACATTTCACWGAAAAAAATAATGAATCCGAGAACAAAGATGGAGGCAAGCAGAAGCCATTCTGAATTTTTTGACCGGGACACAAGGCCGTAACAGTGGCGTTACGTGTGTGTGTCGAGGCCGGATAAGCATGAGATAGATGACACAGTGAAGTGTGTGTGACAGTTCGGGAGGTTGACGGCTGTCCACGCGTGTGCGCGAGAGAGAGCGAGACTTTCGTTTGAGCGGGTGCCGATCCCATCCATCTCACTTAGCGAGCGCACATCCACATGTCGGCATCAGCAGCGTGGCAAGCTGCCCCAGAGGCCTTTGTGGGAATCTGATAAACACATCCGGTAGGGACTCGCGCGCCCACGTGCATCTGTCTGGCCCGCCAGAGTCATCAGGGCTGCCAGGAAATGGCATTCAAATGGCATCAGATGAAACGTCTGTTCACGGAACGCTCGAATATTCATTTATTAGTCCGCTTTAAAATGATAAAGGACTTCCTGCGATGATCTCAATCAATCTGTCTCTTCCAGAGGCTGAATGCATAAAATCTGAATTTTTTAAACAATTGTAAATATACAGTGTAATACAGTTTGGTCTGGTGATAAACTGCGGTCGCATCATCTTGGGTTCAGCTGATTACAGAACGAAGCAGCGTTGCATTGTGGGTAATCTGTGACAGGGTCACCTGGTCTTTGCGTTGGAGGACAGATGGTTTATGATTGCGTGTCGAAAGCTAAACAGACTTTGATAGGATACTGACCCTCACAAGCATAAACTAAAAACTGAAGTAATTTTTAAGGAATTTTATGTTTTAAGATCATTTCTCTAATGTTTATATTATGTTTTTATTTTATTAAGTCATTTTAAATGTTCTAAAATGTCCAGTTTTTAGATGTTTCATTGACATATTGCTAATTAAACGTTATGATATGACACCAGTATCAAAATACATAAAAAGAAAAATAGAATAGAAATGTATAGTTACGGACATACGCTTTAGTTCTGTGTTCGTTTAGGGAAAGTTTAATGATTGGCATTTGGGTTTGATAGATTAAACACTGAGGTTGAGGTGAAACATATATTATACGTTGTGCTATTTGCTTATCTGCTGTCATGGAATGGACACCTGAATGATATCTGATGCCATTTTCAGAGTGTGTTCAGGTCAACACAATGTTGATAGTGATTCACATTGATAGTGATTCACATTGATAGTAAGCAGGTATGGTTTTAAAACAATGTTTTGTTTTATAATATCAGTAAAAAATTGGTGTATAAAAGCTAGTCTGGTTTTAATTTGACATTTGCTGTACAGATACTCATGTAAAACATACTCGTACTCAACATGTAAAATCACTAACCATTGTTTTTCCTCATGGTTCCACAGAAATCGCTCAGCCAGTCATCAGAATAAGATTTAAAAGTTCCTGTGCAGTATTTGGTTCATAAATGTGTTGCGATGTTCAGACTAAAGCTTCTCTGGTCATTCAAACGGTGTTCAAACGTAGAGGCTGCGGTTTAAGTTTCATAATATTTGCATTTTCTTTTTCAGCTTCGAGTTATACTGGTTTTCTTGCCTGTGTCTAGTGAAGGAAAATTTCTCTCTCCCCCGCTTTCTCTCTCTCTGGTGGTCTCGGGCGATCTAGAGGTGTTTCATTTTCTCTGGATAATGGTCCTGGAGTTCTAGGATTCCAGCTGTAACACACGCACACACACACACACACACACACACACACACACACGCACGCACGCAAATTAACAATAAAACAATTTGTTTAAGCAGAACCAGTCTTAACATATGCAACAATATTGAGGCACCAATAGCAGACTGAAGCCAATCTGAGGGTTTTCCTTTATTATATCAGAAATATATCGTGTTTACTGCGACGAGTCCCGGCAGACCACACAAGCTATTTACTGCATCTCAGTGTGTTTCTTCTGTGACACGTTTTGCTTCCAAATGCAGTTCGGTTCCAGCCAAGAGCTTTAAGTAAAGACCCTGAAGCGTGACTGTACGCCATCCTCACCGCAAAACCATCACATTTAATGCATTTCTTGCGTCGCTCAGATACATTCCAATGCAGTTTTCTAAAATTGTCATTATGTTACTTCAGACTTTCATTCATCTGTTCCTCATACAAGCTGTTGTTTGGCTACAGGACTCTTGGATTATAGTCCACGGATATATTCCAAGGATATATTGCATATAGTTGCATGGATTTGATTTATGATGCAATGCATTATTACATATTTAATAAAAAAACAGTCATTTAAAATCTCTTCTGTTTTGTGCTTCACAGAGGAAAGGTGTGGAACAAGATGAGGGTGACTGAATGATGACTCAATTAAAGTTTTTAAGTGTTTTCTTGAGCATCATATTCACTCAAGGATCAAACCACCAAAAATCTACTTACCAGCCTTAAACCATAACAGTGAAGTAACACCAAAATATTTAAATGTCATCCTTCAGTTTTTCTGCTCTCACATATTTTTCCTCAACAGCACAGCCTAGAAACATCACCAGAGTAGCTCAGAAACACAAGCTAGCTTTGTGAAATTCTCTGTCTGCTTATTCTCCAAACTCTGAATAAAATGGACCCAGGGCACCTCATGACTGATTTTCGCTTCCTTTAGGGCACCTCCCACAAACACACTAAACCAGGATCAAACGCCTCAGCCCATCCTGACCACCAAAACAGAACGCCAAACTCCATATAACAGACTTTCCTCAAATTTGCCATGTTTCTCTTTCTGTGTTGTTTCAGGCCAGCTGACAGGAGACATTCTCAGAACATTGATTAATGTTCTCTATCAGGAAGTTTCTCTATCAGTAAGTTCTTGCAGAAATGTAAGCAAAACCTTTTCAATGTTATATCATATCGAAAAACGTTACTCTTTAGTTACTGAAATGTTTTCAAAAGTTACATAATATAAAGTTTAAATAATGTTCTTATAAGCCAGCAACAATGTTAATAAAACGTCTTGTTGAATGTTCTAGAACATTTAAAATAACGTTTTTAGCATTTTTGATTCCTAATGGAAACGTTAGGGCAACGTTCCCACAGCCCTAACAGCTGTGCCAGATCTCCTCCTCTGTAACGGCGCTAATTCGATTCCCTTTTCCTCTAATCAGGAGGTGAGTGTGTGTCAAACCGCTTCGGCTTTAATTGCTCTGACGGTAAATTTCTGATCTGTCATGCCCAATTATTCCTTATTAATTTCCATATCGGATGAGTCGGCGGTGCACGAGTCCTCTCAGCAGCTGTCGGAGGAAAATTGGACGGATTTAGAGATTTTTCGTCTTGTTGTTCATCTCCTTATCAATATGTCATCTGGAGATTGGACACATCAGAAAGACTTCAGGGGAGAAAATCATCTGCTGCCATGTTTGCTTCATGTCAAACTCTGAAGCTGCACAGATAGAGGCTCGTGCACATCGTTCTGAGAGGAAATATGAGTTTTGATGAAGACTAATTTCTTTGTAATGCGATGTCACGAATGGTAATGTCTTTGTGGTCAGTGCTGTACAGAGGTGCTGATGTGATTGGAGATGAACGATGATCGTTTTAATATGTACATAATTGTCCTGAATGTAATAGCATGAAATTGGTCTTATGAATGTCAGCAGGATGTTTTGTTGCAAACGCTGGTAAAACCACGTGTTGACTGAGCATGTGTTTGGTGGGCAAAAGTGCTGATTGGGAAATCTCTTGAGAATATCTCTATTTTTTTTAACCACATACAAATAGCGTGTTCGAAAATATCTTGTTTAATTGCTACGAAGTGTCTGAGCGCTTGGATAACTTTCAGTGCCAAGATTCAAAGCCATAAACCTCACAATCTCATGCACACCCAGCGCCTAGTTGCACTTCAAAAGCACTAATTCTTACAGACTTGTAAACACAACTTTATTTCCCACCAGACTTACCATGATCCTTTGCAACCTGATTCCAAAAATTCTGTAAAGCCAGCCAATCAGATTGGAATCTGGAAGATTGGACGACTGTTTTTGAGAAAACTCTTTACTTTGTTGTTTATTGGAAGGTCAGTGACGTGTGTTTGTGGGTCAACAATATAAACAATATAAGTGAACTCAGTAATTGTATACAAATCATTGACGTTTTTGTTCTTGGACCCTTACAGAAAAAGCACAAATTTCATGTGTGCCAAAACACGTGATCATGCGTGAAAAACATGTCACTGCATGCGAGTCCACGGGTTTCTCCACACAATTCACAACTGGTCACGTTTTTCTGCACATGTGAAATTCATGTGGAAACCCATGGAATCGTATGACACGTTGTGACTTGTTTGTCACGTGCGCTCGTGTTCCCGGCTAGCAGTTTTAACTATTATAGAGCACTAGCCAATGTTAGTTGTTAGCCGTGTTTTACCCATGTGATGTTTATGTGTTCTTTCTGTAAGTGGACGTCTACATTCCACATTGTGCATTATTCTAAACCTCACACACCAACTGTAATCGCGCAGAGCGTGTGTTTACAGTCGCATGCGTGTGTCGCATGGCACAACTCATTAAAAGAGCATTAGCGTTTGTGTTTGTCCAGCGCTGTCGCACTGGTTCAGCAGAGCCGCATCAGAGCAAGCAGATGGCAGTAGGGTTAGCATCATTCGAACACTCCAAATCTCATTAAGACTCGTCTTATCCTTCTGTAGTTTTCTCTTGTGAACACTCCACTGGAAGTCTCGGAAATGCCAGAGTGCATTTATATCAAACGTCAGACTGAGATTTGTGTCTGTTGGCAGGAGAGAGTGACACAGTAGGAGAAACATGTCCACTTCTGATCTTAAAGTACCATTTTCCTACTCGCAGTCCAAAGAGAACCATTTGAAACATAGTTTTATTAATATAGAAACATACAACACAAAATACTTTGCATTAAATTTACATTATTTTGTATTGTTGATGAGTTATATTCGTACAGCTAGTTAGGGATACTGAGGTTGTAATTGTTTTAAGAATATAAGGTTGACTGAACTGATGATCTACAACACGTTTGGACCTTTGAATAAGGGACGTGTGAGAAATTCCTGTCATTGCATATAAAGGCTCATGCTCACCTCAGTGGTCATTTTTGTGTGGTTACCTGTGTGATGTTTTGTTGCAGACCATTAAAATAACAGGTTTTTCACTTTTCTCACAGTGGAAGTAAATGGTGACTGAACTTGTCGGTTTGATAATGTTCCCAGTCAGCGTGCTGCTGTTGTGTTGTGGATCTACCAGAGAGGCCAAATAAGGTGAATTGGCCTGATGATAGCAGGTGAACGAATGTTAATTCAGTGTGACCAATTGTGTTTAATTGTTACAGATATATTGGTGTTGAAACCTGCACAATATAGCGTGATGTTTATTTAAAATATGATTCCTGCTCAAATACGATTCATGTTTGGCATGCAGGTAGTCGTTTAGCAAAGAAAATTATCCAAATTGACTGAGCATGTTTATTACAGACATTTTCTGAGGCGTCTCCTGGGGCGAAGTGGCTTGCTTGGGATTAGAATCAGGAGTCATTTGGACGTCGCTTGTTTGTGTAGCGTTCTTCTCAGTACACGTGGCTTCAGAGCAGCTTTATATGAAATCATTTAGTAGCGTCTTAATTGTCTCAGAGTCCCTGTTGAGCAGTTAAGTGAAACTGCCCTAATGTTTTATTATTGCAGCGTAATGAGGGGAAATGACATTTCCGCACCTTTAAGTCACTAATGAGAAAACACTGGTGAGTTGTTTGTCAGTTTATTCTGTCTCCATGCTCCAGTCCAGTTTTTGTGTGTTCCGGTCCACATATCCCAGCTCCCCTTAGTAAGTGTGCTTCCCAAAAAATTACCACAAAATGAAAACTCATAAAAACAAATCAATGTTATTTTCCTAAAACAGAAGGTTAGGGACTGACAGTCTCGGTTAGCATTCACTTTCATTGCATCATTTTCTATACAGTGAAAGAATTGGTGACTGATGCTGTCAGCTCTTATAACGTCTCCCTTTAGAGACAGAACACCACATGGGTTTGGAACCACACGTGGGCTACATGTGGGCCAAAGTAAATGATAACAGGATTTTCATTGGTGGGTGATCTATCACTTTAAAGCATTTATGTTGTGTCCTCATATTAAGTGACATAATCTTCTTGTCTGCTGGTTTTAACTCACCCATGGATGAATTGGTTAGAATTCCACAGCTAATCATTTTAGGGTTGTTTCCATAACGTTATTTAAAAGGTTTTAGAAAAGTTTTAAACATTCAGTATTTTAGACATTTTAGCATTGTTGCTGTGTTACAAGAATGTTAATTTTGAACATTTTGTAATTCTGTAACGTTTTTAAAACATTTTTAATACATATGTAACATTAAACAAATGTTCTGCCAACGTTCTGAAAATGTTCTCTGTCAGCTGCATCTCCACCCCTTCAAAAACACAATTTAACTCTACAGATGTGATGGTTATGATGGCTCAAGGTTCATGCATTTGCTTAGCTGAAGTTTAGCAGATGTTTAGCCTCTAGCCTAGATCACCCCCGGTTTCCACCGTATCAGTTGCGTTCTGATGGAGAGAAGATTAGATTTGGTGGGCGAGCAGAATCCGTACCCTTTACATCCAATCGATGCCTCACACTTTGATTTAGACTCCAGCTTTTAACCTGACATCACCCCACATTCAGAACGTTGCTGTTTGGATGTTCAGAACACATACATGGTGCTAAACACTGAGTGAAATTTCATATGCAGTTCAGCTGGATGTTGTGAGTTTCTCTCGCTTTGTGTGAAGCTGTAGCTTCCAGGTTTTTCAGAAAGTGAAGCTAAAGATAGAGAGTCTGAGTGATGCCTTTTATTTTAATATTCTCTGGTCTTTTTAGTAACAATTATTTTAGCCCCATTGTTTCCTGTGGCCCGTGGATACACAGGTATGACTGAGAGGGGGGCGAGAATGAGAGAAACCGAACAAGAACGAGGGTGGTGAGACCTTTGATGTTCTCATATCTCCAGCCCCTGCAAGTCTCTATATTTTTTAATTCCTTCGCCCTTATCTAAGTGCTTTTTGTTCTTGCTCTGTCAGAATGGCAAACTTCCAGAACAACTCAACAAAGCGAAGTTAACAAGTTCACTCAGTTTCATTTCGGTTTGTTTCAACTTAACCCGTCGCTAAATTAACCGTGTAGCAAACAGAACAGAAATAACAGCGTGTAGTTTTTCATCTTTTTCTGGTTATGGACGGCCTTCACATGTCTGCAGACAACATTTTAGTCACAAGTATTTCATTTTATTACAATTTACCTTCCAGTGTCTGTTTGTTTTTTAAAGATTTAAAAAGAAAAAAATTGACTTTTTTCTGTCTGCCGTCTTTCGTGTCAGAGCTCAGGAAAGTGTCTTGTGATGGTTGCAAGACTTTGTGGCACCATCGGCCAATCAGCTGTCATGACATCATTTCCAGAGTGATTGGTCATATGACATCTATGGCTCAGATGATTGGCTCAAATTGGCTGAAGTGTCTGTGGGCATGTCATGCATGAAACTTGCTTTATTTTCTCCATGATGATTGTTTCATAATCCTGAAACTCACTAACCAGAGTTTGGAAGCTGCTTATTCTTATTCTGTCTGCAGCGTTTCAGGCGGTTTTATGACAGGTTTAGCTCTCCTGTAACCTTTTCTTTTTTTAACAGTTCCTCACTGACCTAAAAAATAAAATTGTAATATAATAATATATTAGCAGTGGATAATTATATTTTGTTTGCACGTGAAATAAATGCAAATTATGCAGCAACGTGCATTGAACGCTTTAAATTGAAGGGTCTTTTGATGCTTTGACAGCTTGCAGTGAAAGGTTTCATTTCTTTCACATTTTAACTGTTGCTGCTTCCCCTCAGAAACCTCCTGATGGTCTTTGCTATCTGCAGTGACGTTGTGAGGGTCTCTGAATGCAGCCACTTTAAGATGCTGGGAGTCTCACACTGGTTTTGAATGTCTTTTGAGGAAGCACATGACAGACCAGTCGTGTTTTTTTACCTACATGCACTTTTGTGTAGATGTACTTGAGATTTATGATGACTGGCTGCCGGTCGTGGAGATCTGTGTAAAACGTATGTTATCCATGCCTTTGCCTTTAACTGTACATAAATCTTCCTATTGCACCAATACATCATGTATGTTTTTATTTATTTCCCCCCAGGATAGTTACTGAATGAAGACCAGGCGTTTAGCTAAAAAAAAACATACATTTACGTGTGTGTGTGTGTGTGTGTGTGCAGGCATGTGTGTGTGTGCGCATGCATGTGTGCGTGCGTGCGTGTACATATATGTGTATGTGTGTGTGTGTGTGTGTGTGTTCACACATTCCTTTATTTTCCTTCTGTATTGTTTTAACAAGGTCCATGAACATGGCTCTAAAAATATTCTTGTAAATGCTTGGCTGCCTGAATTGCACACATATATAAATACTGCAGTGTTTCACTAGCTCTGCAGTCCAAGAGTTGGAGTCATTCTCACCACCTGCTCTCCGTTCTATACCAGGTTTTGATATAAACCTACGTGTCTTTGAAACAGCCACTTGGGAGTAATTAAAACATTGTCTCATTTTTTAAAATATTTTTCTCTGTGGCCGACAGATGGTCCGTAGGTACCACAACAAAAGTTTCCTTTTGTCTTGGACGACTGAACATTTGAAACAAATGGCATCCAGTGATTGCCAAGAATTAGACACACAATTTACCATGAACACGATGGCTTTCACATCACCAGGAAGCCGTTGCATTGATGAAGGGAGTATGTAAGGACCTACAGAATTTGTGTGCATTGAGCTGCAGTGTTTCAGTGTGAGTTCTAAGTTCAATATGAGTCCATATTTGAGACACTTTAGCTAAACACTTTATAAGGTAAGAATGAAATGTGTCTTATAAGAACCTTTAAGTGGTTCCTTGGGGAACCAAAATATTTGTTTTTAATGGAAAGGATACTGAATATTTATTGCAGCAGGGACCTATTTGTTGGATCTAAGTTATCACACTGGGTCCTGCCATTAAACAGCTTAATGAATGCCTTTCAGAAGCCATACCATATATAAACAGTTAGCAGTTATAGACTCTCAGTCTTCTGTTTAGCTGAAGGGTCTCAGAGAATGAGTCTCTATTGAGCCTCAATAGTGTCCGAGTGCACTGGCTATATCTGAGATTATATAGAGCTGTGTGTTGTAAGAGTGTTTCTGCAGTGATTCCAAGAGAACACACACATGATCAGACGTATAACATTGTGGTGTTTTCACACAGAGGATTGTGGTGTCTGTCGAATGTGTAACTGAAAGCGTAAACGAAACAGAGTCTGATGTTATTGTGGCACAGAAACCTGCTCTCTTCACAATCCATTCAGCTGCTTCAGACCAGCTGAGCAACAGCAAAACAGAACAACACACAAAAAGGAGAAATGCACTTACTTGAGCTGGTGAAAGACAACTCAGACTGACAAATGGCATCTCAGAGTGAAGGTGGATTGGTTGCTTATTGATTGGTGTGTACAGTGGAAGGCAGGATACTGTAGTTCGAATAATAAACGAGGAGAGAAAAGACGACAGATAACAGATTGACTGTTTAAAAGGGAGAGAAGGATAGCATAGCGCAGCCGTCCCTCTCGTTCCAAGCACAGCTTGTTCTTTATTTCTGCAATTATATTTATTGTAGCCTCAACTATGCTGACTTTAAACTGATTTTTAACAGACTAGAAGGTGTCAATCATATAATTAAAGATCTTCTTGCTTTCTAAACACAAAGCCAAGAGGCCAGTTTTCAGTTTTAAGGCTCAACAGGTTCAACTATTTCCTGTAATGGAAAATATACATTGTATTGACCTTCGCTGTGGTCACTCGGAGCATATTGAGTCTTCAGTAATAATTGTAGATGCTTTGAAAGCCCACACTGAAGTTTAGGGTGTCCTGCATCTACACGTCCACCGTGGCGTTTGTTCCAGCACTGAAAAAGGGGTGATTGGTTATAATTGGGGATGTCTGCTGTACAGTATCTGTCAGGGATGGAAGTCTGCTCTTACACATTGTTTTGTGGGCCATTATCTAACGGCTTTGCCTGCCATTTGCTGAGGAAAAAAACATGAGGATGTTGGGCTGTTCATTACCAAAATTGATTTATTTACATCCCAAAAGGAATCCTGTGGCCTGCCTCCCTCCATATAGATCTGATCTGGGAGTCTGAGATACTGGCTACATAAATATTGAACAGAATATTAATGCGGTCATAACGGCTCTGTTCTGTTTGTCGTTTGAGGGTTTTTTTGAAGGCTGGCCCACTCACAGGCATTTGAGGCCATGAAACGATGAGATTTACTGCGGCCAGACAGGAAAACCTTATGTTGCCTTTTGATATTGGTCACGTTTGTGTCGTTGGTATTTTTATATTTAGTAATTAATGCAATAAACAAATCAATAGAAACATAGAGAATGAAATATATGGCATAAGTAATAGTTAATTTTAAATACACAGACAAGTGACACAATTTCCCACATGAAGTGTCATGAATAAGTTCTAAGATTCTCACAAAGTCACAGTTTCACTCTAGGAATGAGTAGAAAAGTCTAGTTGACTCAAAATTCACCAGTGGAAATGTCTTTCATAATCTCGCCTCACTTTGAGTCCCAGGTTTGATGAAAAACCTGGGGGATTATAGATGTAAATTGTAGATTGTAGATGTTCATTATAATTAGAGTAATGTTGTATGTAATTATAAAGAACATGCTTTGGTTATCTTTTGGGAAATGTTTAAATAATGTTCATTTGCAACATACAATTCATGATACCTTTCACAGACCTGACATTAACATTTTTGTACCTACTTATTTATGTTCCAACATGACAAAATTAATTGCTTATCTTTTCCGGTTGATTTCACACTGTTTTGTTTGGAAAATTGAAAGTTCACAGAATCATTTCTAGAAAATAAATACATGTTGAAATACTGTTAAAACATCATGTTAATTATCCAGCTATATTCATTTAATTCTTTTATTTCAGCGCATTTTATCCTTCCTGTCGTCGAGTGTCAGGAAAAGAGGACGTGAATTTTACAGAGGGAGGTAAAAGGAAAGGAGAGATAACAGCCTTGGCAGTTATCCTGGATTCAGATCTGTAATTAATGTGAGTTTATCTTTCTTTCAGTTTGGTGGGAAGGTGGAGAGAGAGATTGTAGATTTCCTACGTTAATTGTGAGCTCAGCTGAATTTTGCCTTGTAAAAAAACACAAAGGCAAAAAAAATCAATGGTGTCTGATTGAGCTCTGATTCATGAGAGCTTTTGATAAAAACACAATGAAAGTGGCTCAGTGTTTCTGTTTGGCCTCGTGGGACGGGCAGTTTCAGAGCAAACGTGGCAATTTATCAAGTTTTTCAGTCAGAAGGTTGTTGATTGAGCCCTTAATTCAGAATGACACCGAAAATAATGTTATTTTACTTGATCTGTGATTCTGATGAAATGCAGTCATCTCTTGTGAGTTGGTGACTGTTGCTAAAGACCTGAGGGAGCTGCCACAATAACTTCATGTTGTCAGTTGGGACACAAAACCAAATGGCCTGTATAAAATCACACAGAAGTTCAGAATCTAATTTGTTCCAACAAACCAGAAAAGCAGAGCAGCTTGTCACTGTAATGTGTGATTATAAGGTTCAGGGGCAAAGGTTAGATCGTCTTACAATAGGTTGACATTAACATGAAACTGACATTGTAGTATTATAGACATGACTTGTATTTGCAGTTAGTAAATACTGTCTTGCGCACAAATCATTCACAAAGCAGTTTAAAGCTGCATTCAGTCATTTTTATCTCTCTAACGCCATCTCTGTTTGAAACATAACATTGCAGGTTATTTTACATACTCTTATTTATGTTGAAGTCAAATGTCACTTGAAATTGGACCTCACTGCTCAATTTATAACATGTTATTATAAACTTGATATTTGTTTATTTTTAAGCCAATGAAGTTACAGATGGAAGCAGGCATCCAATCATTTGTCAGTGTGATTGTAATAGTAAAAATCATTTTTTGTCGTTTTAAAAAGTTGATTCAGGTATCTGGACTGTAGACATCAGATGATGACAGAGTCTTAGTTAAGTGTCAAGCTCAGAACTGATTCACCAGATCCAGAATTGTGTTGTGCAAACTGCGTTTAGCGCATATTCTGTAGCGTGTTTTTGTTTTAGCACCAACACTGAATGTGCAGAAAGTCAGTATGGGGGGCAAGACTCATTTTTAGTGGATCCCCCCACAGTATTTGCATCAATAATGCAGAGCAACTGGAAAATGTTGCCAGGTAATGCAGTTTTAACATGTAGAACGCGCTGGAATCTCCATTATAAATACATCACCAGGGGGTCAACGCGGTTCAGGGCCAGACAGATCATCTCTCTCTCTCCCTCTCTCTTTCTCTCCCTCTCCCTGGTTGTTTATATCTCTCTCTGTCTCCCCACTGTTGGAGGAAAATTCTGCTGACTCCAAATCTTTACCTCAGAAAAATGGGGATCCAAAAACAATAGCAGAAAATACAATTAGCATCTGAGCCAGTGGGATTTAGTGTTCGCTCACGAAATTCATGCAATTAAACTTTTTATTTAAGCTACAGCCATACCCTCCCAGCGCTGTGCATTCAACAATATTAACATTATTACTTATACATCATTGTAATCTTTTTATTCAGCATTTCTTTATTTTTTGCTGAGTTACAAAAAACATTTTGTTAAATTTAAAACAGTAAAAAATATTAGTAGTCGGTAAAAATGTACCTAATTGTCATTTAAATGTCTAGTTAAAGCTACAGTCTGTAACATTTGCCTCTCTGTTGCCATCTCTGTTTCAGACGTGGAATTGCAGGTTATTTCACAGTTTAAATTATAAATTATTATTATAAACATACTGTTGAGAACTGGTGTATGATTAAAAGACTGTTTTGTTATGTTATTTTTAACGTGAGCTTTAAAAATCTCAGTGGTTGTAGAATTTCTAAAATTTGGTATGGAATGATATAATTCTTTATCATTTGGGTTTGAGATGATTTTATGTTGTTTATTTTGTGTTCATATGTACGTGATGTGGACAGACAGGCTTGTTCCTGCTGTGTGCAGAGACAAGCTGTTAAGATCAGTGACTTTTTTTAGGAACCTGCACCCATTCAAATCATAAGTATCTTTTCTGAACGAGGCTGTTAAATAAAAGTGACACATGTGTGAAAGCTGATGGCATCATCTAACGAATTCTTTAGCGTAATGAAGCGACCCTGGCGATCAGATCTGGACTCTGTCTGTCCCGCTGTGAGTGTCTCTCGTGTGGACAGGTGCTGCGACTCACCTGGCTGTACATCAGCTCTAAATCTAATGAGGGCACCGGGGTTTTTTAAAACAATAGCATCTGGGAGCAGCGAGGGGACTTGTTAGCCGGCTGAGGACCCTGTACTGTGTCACCCTGCCTCTTGTCATTGCAGTTAATGACCACACACAGCAGGTCTGAGAAACACCAGCAGGCGTTTTATTAGATTTAACTAATGCAGCCGCAGGAGCCGCGGCCGTAACCGTTTCATGTCGCCTTTGGGCAGAGAAATATGCGACTGTAAGGCAGTCATTTATGTTTACATGCATTCGGCAGCCGCTTGTGAGCAACTTGCAGGTATGTGTTTCACTAGGGAACAAATTTAGCATGTAAAATGCCTCCCCAACATTTAACATTTTCCTAACGTTTACAAAAGTAACAAAATGTTTTAAAATGTATTTTGGGAGTTTTAGGAGTGTTCGAAATGTTCAGATTTTAGATGTTGTATTAATGTTCATATTTGGTTATAAAAACAATTTAATCATTTATAATTTTAAAATGTTTTACTAACTATTTAAGAATAATTATTTGGATATTAAATGTAACATTAAACCCCAAATGACAAGTGTTATTGGCTCCTGGAACCGTTTTATAATATTTAAATAACCTTTACAGAATGTTAGTCAATGTTTAGTTTTTGTAGTGTCTCAGATAACACAAAACATTCTCAGAAAGTTCTCTCAAAGCTCTTAAGATTGTGTATGTAAATGCTCAACAGCAGAAACATTAACAGCTGCACGTTTTAAAAGTCCATAGAACATTTTTGTTAACTAATGTAAATGTTGGGAAAACGTTCTTACAACCTTGTTTGTTGTTTGCCAAGAGTCTCGTTTTGAGCTTTATACAATAATTTATTGAAAATGACTTGAGAAAGAGGGTGAAAAAAGACGTACCATTAGTTGTTCAGAATGTGCTGAATGGCTCCTGTTGTCTGTTTAGAAAGGAAAAGAAAGGGAGATAAATTCTATATTGAAGGGTGTGTTGTGCTGTTCATTTGAATAAGGGTGTTTTAGTGGCTGTCAGTGAGTCAGGCAGGAAGTTAAGGAGAGACAAAAGGGAGAATTTGGTGAGAATGTTAACAGGTTCTTAAAGCTAAAGTGACACAGAGAATAACTCACTCAATGCCCAGTGAATAATGGAGAACCACCTTCATCAGTGAAATGATCTCTGTAGTCAACAGCGTGTAACAGAATAAACAGATCGGTTTTCTTCATTAACACAGTTACAGTATCTGTATATTTCATCATCTGGACACTTTTTTGTGACTTACAGATTAGAAGACAACACAAGCGGTGTATCAATAGCCATTAATATTGAAACACACAAACTAGAGTTGGTAAGAATTGAGTTGTGTTTATGGATTAATTGAACAATGGCGGGAAAGATGACAGGTGAGGAACTGTGGGAATGGAAACAGGGCCTCAGCACACAGGAAAGGTTCTCAGAATGTTGGCTAAGAACATTGGCAGAACATTGGCTACGTTCTCTCAAAGCTATCAAAAGATTTCTTGCAGAAACACTAGTAGAACTTTTCTAACGTTATATGTCATAAATGAAAAATGTTATTATGAAGTTGTTAGTGGATTGTTTTACAAAATGATAGAATTGTAAACGTTTGAATAATGTTTCTGTAACAACCAGTAAGGTTTGTACAACATACTGAGAAAACTGTGCATAACATTTTTGTTTGTTGTTTTTGTTCCTTAATGGAAACGTTAGAAATACGTTCTTATAACCTGAAATCGTTAGCTGGAGTTTTATAGGATATAAACCTGCATTGAAGGAGCATCACAGATCGATGTTTCTGATGCACGTGTGTTAACACAACACGCAGGTTTATTACATACAAGTGTATGTAATGTAAGTGTTGTTTCATATTGAAATGACTGGAGTTTATTTGTCCGCGTGTAAAGCGTCTAAATATTAAAATGTCTCCTCGGTGTTCTTGCTGTATGACAGAATTGGACAAACATGCTGTTTCTTGTTTGTTAGACAAACAGGTTGTGGCTTTTCACTGCATTTTAGCATACAGTGTAGAAAACATTCTCACAAGGTAATTTCAAGGCCAGTTTTAATGACTGTTCTGCAGATGTAATTTGAGATTCAGAAAGTGAGTTGGGTCGGGTCATAGAATATCAGTCTTCACAGACTCCTAACCTCTGATGTGTTTTTTTGAAAGAACAGTGATAAATGGATGTGATAAACAACATGTAGGATTTACTCAATGTGTTCCTGCAGCTCAGTTGGTAGAGCATTGTGCTAGCAGCACAAAGGTCAAGGGTTCGATTCGCAGGGAGCACATGTACTGATTAAACGTGTTTCTCGATGTTCTGTCACTGTAGATAAAAGTATCTGCCAAATGCATAAATGTAAATTTCCATGTCCTTGTAAAAAGAGAAAGAAGCTATTCTGCAAAATCTTTAGTCACACAAACAATGTGACTAAACAACTGTTTTTATTCACCAAACAATAAATATTTAGAAACCAGTAAATACCAGAATACTAAAGAAAAGCACATTCACAGAGTCTAAAACAGACCAGAAACAATTTTATAAACACAGTTTGAAAGCTCCATAAACAACAGGATGGCTTCTTATCTCTCTTCTCCCGTAGGAGTCACACACT
>JBAJNP010010306.1:0-16654 GCA_036877545.1 Yasuhikotakia modesta
ACACACACACACACACACTGCTTCAATAGCAGTTGAAAAAATGGGGAGAAAGGTTAATAGTTGCCATTTTTCTACAGTGTTTGTTCATTATCCAAATGCCAAACAGGGGAGGTTTAATAAATGCTTGCTGCCATGCACTGGAGTTATATGCCACAGTCTGAATATGTTCATTAGATCCTTCATGTTTTATTTAAGCAATCAGACAGTAATCAATTCCCATTCAAGTGGTGAGTGGCCGTTTTGTGTGTGAGCAGATGAAATTTATTATTGCAACAATTTTACACTTTTCTGCAACTATGATAATTTCTATGAGTGGAGACAGGTTATTCAGTATGGGTGAGTTATGTAGGTACAATGAAGGTAGGTTCCACCCACAACCATAAACTGCTAAATCTATTCAACTTAAAAACTGAAGGTTAAATGAATGATGTGAAATCTCAATGAGCATCATCTGCCTGTGCTATCACACAATTATTAAAGCAATCTTCCACACAAAACAACAAGAATACTCTTGATAGATGTTTTATAAGGTTTATTTCAAAAGTTTTGTATGAACAAGTATGACCACATTGTCAACACCCAACTACTTATCAAATATCAAATTTCTCTTTTATAACATGATGAGTTCAATTATAAAGAGTTATTTGTCTTGTATTAATGAACTCAACAAAAGGCATATTATCAGGACAAGTGATCACAAGGGGAATTTAGCTTAACAGAGGATTAATTTATGACATAATGGAGGGTTATCTGAAACATGTTTGGCAATTAAATGAAATTAAACTGGTAATTTGAGGCAGAAGTTAGTTTAAATACATGATTAGGAGAAGCAAAAGAGAAGCAACTGCATTTTATAATTAAGTAAAAATCTTTTTTAATAAAGTCTATCTATAGAGGATAGCAAACTTCAAATGCCACTCCAACACTCTGGGATGCTATTAGATTGAAGTCTAAAAAGTTTGGTTGGAAAAAATATCTCCAGCCAAGTGCATTATATTACAACGTTTTTGAAGTAGAAAATATGCTATGTATTTTGTTTTGCTTCAGGATACTACAGAGTCTGAAATGAAGCATGTCTTCTATTAGACCCCTAAAGAAACAAACTAATAGCTCGCAAAGCCATGTCATTTGTAATATGACTATAACTCATATGATTCATTAAGCAGAGATGGAAAATGATAGTATAGTCTGATTAAAAATAGACCTTGGGGAAATTAGCACTACATTTATTCCAGAAATCTGGAAACAACTTACTACAAAATGACTTTTTGTATTGTAAATTGTACTTGGCATTCCTTTGCAATGCCAAAACCCCATATTGATATTATAATGCTTATGTAGTCGATTAAAAATATAAATAAATAACTTTGCTTTGTTCTTAATACAGTATTTCAGTATTATTAATGTATTGATTGAGGTAATGTTTTTAAACCTTGGCTGTTTACCACATGGCAATATGCTATGTTCAATAGACCCGTGAATGAATGAATTCAAAGATAGGAAGGAAAAAACAACAAATTGTGAATATTCTAGAGTGAGCCACTTGTCTGTGGGGCTAATTGTCAGGCCCCCTGCATTCTGAGCTATGTGTCTGAACTTGATAATTACCCACTGTTTTGCCATCTTTCACCTTGCAGTTGTACAACTCCCTGTGCAGGGAGAACAACTACCGCAGTGTGTGTGTGTGTCCACCTGTTCAAGAGTTAGTCCATTTATCAAAGCACATTAAAGCACCCATGTGGTGGTCTTGGCTTTGGGTACTTCTGAAGGCCATACATTGCATTCATGTGCAATCTGTTAGCTGGACCATCATTTGTTAATTACCCCACACAGCCTATTTGTGTGAGTTATAAATTACTGCAGTCTGCTGTATACTGTCTGATACAGTGAAGGATAACCATTCACATGTATTTTTAATGTATTTGGTTTAGTCCTATGACAATGTTTTAATGGACATGACTGTGCTAGAGCATACCTTCGCAGAACACTTTGTCAAAAATCACTCAGGGTAACATTGACATGGTCACATTTGAACCTTGTTTCCATGATGGTGTCGTAGTTTTTAATAGAGTTTTGTGTGAACAAGCCATGTGCTAGGGGGGTGTGTTCATGTGAAGATCTGCACTGCCTAAAAACACACCGGAGCTGTGATACAATGTATGGTTTCACATGCTGTGGAATGTATACTTCTTAGGTTGTGCAAGGCATGCTAAAGGTACTGCTGTGGTAACCCTAAAGAAGGGAATGTAAAACTCAAGCTACATGAGCAGACAGAAATAGTCAGAAACAGCCATTCATCATTAGACAACCTGAAAAGCACCATATAGGGGGTAAGAGAAACAATAAATGTATGGACCTGAGTGAAAAGGGTTGGTTGCTCTGGCAGACCAACTCGGCTTTGTTTGATGTGATAATAAATTCTACCTTTTGGAAACAGAACCCATTTAAGACGTGATTCTTCATAAGCAATCGAAATCCTACAACAATGGCATGCAATTTTTTTTTCAGTCTCAACCCAAGTACTTCAAGTTTTCCCCAACACCTGTAGTAATGCACTTTAATTTTAATTAACCCTCCTGATGTGTTCTTTTCAGGCTAACACTCATAGTGTTTCCGGTCACTTTTAAGTATATATGTATATTTACTTATACAAGGTTTATACAAGTTCCATAAAACACACATTTTTATAAAAATATTTCAAATTTAGTTTGTGTTCAAATACCATGTGTTCAAATACCATGTATACAAATACCATGTGTGAACAAAGTCATGAAATCTCAAGATAAATGGATTAAATTTACTGCACTTTTTTAGAAAGAAAACTTGTAAATCGGTCTGATTTGACCTGAGCACAACAGGAGGGTTGTATGCGTGTCTGCTCAAAGACATGCGTGTTGTGTGGTAAAGTGTAATGAAGGGTCAACACTGTTAAGATCCATGTGCAGTTTTTTTATTAAACAACTCAGCATTATACAGGCAGATGGTCAACAAGGGCAAACAAGAACAATATAGGTAATCCTCAAACGTAGTCAGAGAACAGGCAATGGTCAGGGCTGGCAGCAAACACAGAGAGTAATCTAATAACAGGCAAGTGGCAGGGGGAGAACAATCAACAAACAGGAAACAGTCCAGGTCATACATAGTAAAGCCATCGCAGGAGAAAATGCTCAGAATAGTTTGCATAACAAGACTAGATTTCTCAAAGTTCTATTGTTTGGTGGTGAGTATATATACAGTCTGATTAACCAAGATGGCCACCACCTGGAAGGGGCGTGACCCAGGTACGGGGTATATGGGAATTGTAGTCCATCAGTACTCCAGGGACGGTTCCCACTGACGACCAGTAGAGGGAGCCACAGGGACCAAATTCGTAAAATAAAGGAGTGTAGAAATGTGCTTGAACTCCTTTTTTGTGTTTAATACACTAATTGTAGTCTTACCCATTCATTTAAAATGATGGGTCACGGGAACACCATGCGTGTATACAAGTTCCATATAACACACAAATGTTTACAAAAATATGTTAAAATTGGTTTGTGTGTTCAAATACCATGTGTGAACAAAGTCATGAAATCTCAAGACAAATGGGTTAAATTTACTGCACTTTTTTAGAAAGGAACTTTTTTAGAAAGGACCTGAACACAACAGGAGGGTTAAAAAATGTTATTCATTTTGCTCACTATTTCTGCTAATTCATTAAAGCGTGAACCATGGGGGTTCTTAACAAATTTGTAAAAAATACTGTACATAAAGCAAAACAGACAAAATACAATAAGTAATGTGTATAGTAAAATATATATCGTCGCTGTCGGGCGGAATCTGCGTATCTTCAAAATCAACTATGTATTTTTTAATGGCGACCTAGAGTGCGGATTATTGATTCTTGTTCTGTGAGGTGACATAGAGACAATTGCACTTTGGTTAAATCTGTAACGCCTCAGAAGCTACCTAAAAACCTCTTTTAAAAAACAATTTTATGGTAGGGATATTTAATGCGTGAATTGGTGCGTTCAAATTCTGCACTGCTAGAGGGGCTCTGGCAACCTCATAATGAAATGTTGAGCGGAGGACACTGAATTGGAGGAAGAACCTGTTCAGCTAAGGCTGGATTTAAATGTTTCTCAATGGTTAAAGTTACTTGGAATGTTTGTTTGAACGCTTTCAACATTCCGTGCCTACAAAATTCTGCTGTCATAATTAGTTATAGCCACTACATCCATTTGGACATTAATCCTTTGTCATAATGAATC
This sequence comes from Yasuhikotakia modesta, assembly GCA_036877545.1. NCBI lineage: Eukaryota > Metazoa > Chordata > Actinopteri > Cypriniformes > Botiidae > Yasuhikotakia > Yasuhikotakia modesta. Next base: position 4,251 of record JBAJNP010010306.1, read on the forward strand.
AAGACTTTTTCCAACTATAGTTTAATGTGGTGGGGGCTCTCCACAGAGACATTGGAGGACCACCTGGACCAATTATGGAGGGTGCTGTCAGAACTCAGGATGCCTGGACTCACCACCAACCCTCACAAGTGCCACATCACCCTCGCTGTAAAAGTACCTGGGTAAAAGTTGGACAAGGCCTCATCAAACTCCAGTAGAAGAAGGTGGAAGTGGTATGGACAGCACCAAGACCTGAGTCCAAAACCCAGGTATGGGCGTTTTTGGGGTTGGGCGGTTACTACCGCTGTTTTATCCCAAACTTCTCCTTCTTAGCCACCTCCCATACTTTATCACCTTACTTTATCAACCCATATCACATTGTGGGCCAAGTAAAAATAATGAGACCTATCACGAGAGCATTCTGAGGCTAATCAAATAAAACTCTCTGGGGGACCTACTTTTTTTAGAGGCCCACTATACTGTTGGTGTGCTCCTGGTCAACGGGCCCAACAAAGTAATAAAAACAAGCACACACACAGTTAACTTATATATTTAAATGGGGACATTCCATAGACGTTTTTATACACAACTAGCTATAAACAACATAACCCAACCCACACCTTGATACCATGTGTTATAATTAGAAGCGAAAAAATCTTTAACACAGCTTCTTTCCGCCTTGATTAAATGTGCAGCTTCTTTCTCTCTCAAGTACCTTCAGTCTATTTAGCCATTTGTAACTGAATTCTGAGCTTACTTGCTAAAGTAAATCACCACTGGTAACCATGGCAACTATACATTAGTAAACCCCTAAAAATCCCTCTTCCTTTTCAGAAAGCCAATCATGCATAATCCTTCGTCAAGACCTCACAAGCCCTCTGATCAGCTGCCTGACATCTGTTCCATTTGTGAATCTTCTGAGCACTTCCTGTCTTTTCAATTAGCAGTTTTAATGCAGATTCACTCTTATCACAGCTTGACTCAGACACTCTTCTTTCTTCTGCAAAAAGCATACACTGCTTGAATATAAACATTATAGCCCGAATACAACTTTACATAATGTAATATCTTCTTGCAGCAAAACCGATGTAATACCAGTTGATCTTATACTAACAGCCTTATCATACCAAAACTGAAAATGTTTGTTTTCTGGATGTCATGGATTTCCTGTGTTTAATTTTAAAATTAAACAATTTTTACAGTGCGAAAACAATAAATATGCTCATTATTTACAGTGTTTAAAACCTGAACACAAGGGAAAAAAGACACGAGTGGTGCCAAATAAATAAACACAGCCTATGTGTTGCGTTACGTACGTCATATGACATAGTTACCTGTCTGCTTTCCCCCCATGATCTTAAAATACATAATGCTCACGTTAAACACCAGATGAAAATACAAAGAGCCACAGATAATACAAAAGAAAAGGGATAAAAAAAACAAAGACAGATAATGCAACTGTATGTGTTTTTATAAAAATAACATCAGCTAACAAATAGACATGTACCGGTGGTCAAAAAGACCGCACACAATGGACCAGGGAGTTTTTTAAAAAGACGGCAAGGTTTGATTGGTGATGGTGGTGGGCAGTGGACCAATAAAAGGGTTCTGTAACAAAAAGAGTGAGGAAAGAGATAGAGAATTAAATCATACAGGGACGTAACATATAGTCGCACAACTTAATCTAGTGATTCGTGTACATAAACTTCACATTTTTCGTGTCATTCAGAACAATTTTCCATCTATTTCAGATCTATTTAAGAACATGTCTTTCGTACCCTTTGCCACATTTTTTATTATTCATTATTTAAAGATTCAAGCACTATTACTCAACAATTAATTAGGAGAGTTTATCCTTATTTATCTGTTTTTTTATTGCTTTATATTCTGTAAGCTACTCGCTTTTATAAACCATTAATATTTACAAGCACAGAGACATGTTTATTACATTCCTAAGGGGGCTAAACAAAAATATCCCATTATTATAACGGCAAATGATTTGTACAGTACCTACCTGAGATAGGCCGGTATCCTGAAGATTTTTTCATAATATCCTGCCTGCCAATTGTATTAATAATGTTGTAGTGCACCAGTTATTATGTTTTGAGTGTGACAGCTGTTGTTTTGGCAGCCGCATTAGAGTTAAGTTCAAGTTCAATTTATTTATAGAGCGCTTTTCACAATGGTACATCATTCTCACAAAGCAGCTGTACAAATTAAAAACAAGGTGTCTGCTCAAAGACATGCGTGTTGTGTGGTAAAGTGTAATGAAGGGTCAACACTGTTAAGATCCATGTGCAGTTTTTTTTATTAAACAACTCAGCATTAAACAGGCAGATGGGCGACGGACAACAGGGCGACGGTGGCAAGGAATACGGCTGGAAAAAGGCCAGATACAATGCTGGAGGTGAATAGTGTGTGCATTACTGCTGTTTGAAATGAACATTGCAGCAAATTCCATGTCTATCTCTATGTGCAGGGTAGGTACTGACTAGCCCATTTGAACTTTACCCTGGCGCTGACACACCAGCAGCATAAGGCACGATACCAGGCGATCACAGCTGATCACAATGAAACAAAATGTAGAAATAAAACAATCAGTAAACTATTTAGAGTAAATTAATGGTTAATCTCCTGGTGTACTAAACTGAAACTGCTCTTTATAAATAAAGTACAATTTGACTAGTAAGTTTATTCCCTACTTATAGCTGTTGTTGTTTTTCTTGAGTAACAAATAAATAATGCATTCAGGAACCTACTTACATTTTGCAGTCACGAAAAACATTACTAGACCTATCTAATTATATCAGATGGATTGGACTCTATAGATACAGACATATCACCTCAAAGTGATGAGAACACTGATCTTCATCTTTTTTCATGGATAATAAAGATTGCTGATGTTAGACTAATTGCTCCACTCAACATACTCATAAATGCTAAATATCCAGATAAAAAGACAGAATGATCAGAACAGGTCCTATCTTTGCCAGTACTCTTGATACTGTCACACCCATCAAATAAAAAATAATTACACAACTTTTACTTTAAATGGAAACTCATAAACTTAAGCAGAAATTGAGAAAATTGAATTAGAATTTATTTTTAGGGGTTTTAGGACCTCTAAATGTGCATGTGAGGTCTAAACGTTACTCTCATGCATTTATACATTTTTAAATGTGCTATTATTTGATGAAAAGAAGTTAAACATGTTAAATGTTGGCAGATTGAGTGTTGTAATAATGTGTATTGTGCACAGAATTGAAAGTCTCGCTCTTCAATCGCTTGTTGGGTTGGACCCTGTTCACCTCTGGATGTTGGAGGATCTCTGAAGAGGACGTCAAACTCGAACTGTTCCTGCTTTATGTTCAAAAGTGTCTTTGTATGCAGGGACTGGTGAGCCATGCCTATTTGAGGACTGAGCACTCAAAATATCTACAGAGTGGTAGGACAGAAATTTCAGTTTTATTTTATTCTGTTTGGGACTGAATTATTCCGAAGGAAGGATCTCATGAAATTAACACAGTTGTATTCATGTAAAGACATATGACATTGATATTGTATGCAGTCAAGTTGCTTAACTGCATTTCTTTTTTTTTTTGACATTGTTTTGAATTTTACTTTGTTTACTGGAGGATTCATGTGCTCTTGTTTTCCTTCTTTTCTTTTCATGGTGTTAATTAAAACATCTAACCATATATAAATTATGTCTTACAGCAAATTGATTAGGGTCAGAGTAGATAAACAGGAAAAGGAAAAAAGGGTAATCAGACTCATAGTGGCAATATAAGAATACTTTCTGTCACAACCCTCTCGTGACTGTCATGTTTTGTGGTGTCTCCCCCCTGTAGGTGTCGTTGTTTGTGATTATGTTCTGACCTTTTCGTTGGAAAAGTTGGAGTTGTCGCAGCTGCGCGCAGCCTAAGTGTCTGATTATCGGCTGCGTGCAGCTTGATTGTTTTGTGTTTATTAGCAGTGCTGCGACATTTTCCTATGTTGAGGCGTTGTTTTGGTATGTTTCGAGTTTTTCCTTGTCTTGTCGTGCTCCAGTTTAGTCGTGCCTTGTTTTTTCCTTTATAAGTTTTTTGTTTTCCCTTGTCTGTTTCAGGGAGGTAGTTCCCTGTGGTTTTGTTTCTCGTTTTGTTAGTTTTATTTTTTAGTTTGTTTTCCGTTTAGTTTAGTTGGCCCCGTTGTGTTTGTGACATTTTGTTTAATAAATTCCCGTTCCTGCAATTCCTCCCTCTTGTGTTTCGTCCTTGGGTTCCGCCCCCTATCTCGAGTGGCGTAGAGTTAGTGTTCGCTACGCATACCAGAGACACGGGTCGAGACCCGACCCTGACATTTTCATTAGATCTTGGCTAAATATGGCAAATCCTTAGTTAAATTGAGACAGATGATAAGAGCTAATAAATTAAGTATAAGCTAGATTGTATAGCAAATTATACTTAGGGAAAAGGGAGTTAAATAGTAAACAGTTTTTTTTCCTTTTGCAAAAAGGCAAACATTACAACACTATAGTTGTTGAAATTTCATTGTTCATTCCTCAATACACTTTATTTGTCATCAACACAGCCAGTTGAGTGTGGTCCTTCCTTTCTTGATGTTGATCCTGTCTCCTGAGCGAATCTAGTCTTTTGTTAACTGGTCCAAGTCTAAAAGAGTACATCCTCCTCACCCTTATTCCTAGTGGTAATTGGGTGGGTCAGAGTTTAGCACTTGCGTCGTTGAAGGCGTTACACATAGTCCTAGAAATTAGACCTTTTTACTCATCACACCATGACCTTTAAAATAAAACTAAACATGAATATGAAATCTTGATTATTTCACAAGTTACACATAACATGCTCAGTAAATGTTCTATGATCAGAACCTAGCAGAAGGTTTGCAGAAGGGGGAAGAAAGGAAGGTGTCAGCTTGAGGCCATCCATGTTGTTTGATGCGTTCCCGCAGACAAACTGGTGCCAGCTGCCTTACAATGGACCAACCAAAATAAGTTTACCATTGCAAATGTTTATTTTTGATTTCTTTACCATTCTGACAGATAAAGATAAATAGCTATATGGGATAAAGGTTAATTTATTGTCACATAACAACTGATGTGTGAGGTTGTAATGAAAGCTCAAATGCAGAAGGATCCATTTACAGCATTTTATTATAGATTAATTGTTCAGGCAGGCCAGGGTCAAAACAAGCAAATAGGAAAAACAAAGGAAATCTAAACACAAATGAGAGTACAAACAGAGATCAGGGCAGGTGGCAGGCAAAAGGGAGCTAATAAATTAAGGGCCACAAGGGAGACCTGATGGCAAACCATCATAATCCAAAAAGCCAGGCAAGGGTCAAAAGCGGGCAGGATAACAATCATAGGTGACAAGTTACAAAGGAGTCGGTAACCATAAAATCAAACATGAAAATAAAAAAATGCTTGGAATTGAGAGGAACTGGTTCAGCAAAGGCTGGATTTAAACCAGCAAAGGCTGGTTTCTCAATGGTAGGTTATTTGGAATGTTTGTTTGAACGTGTTTGTTTGAATATGCCCACAAAGTTCTCCCGTCATAATCAAGTCATTACGCATTCATTTGGACATTAATCTTTTGCATCATCATGAATCAAGACTTTATACTAACTATAGTTTATGTAAATACTGTTTATGAACGGAGGCTTCAGGTTTGGGTGTTAATCTTGGGCTGACGGTGCACATCTGCCCTGTTTGAATGAAAACAGAACTATATCAGATAGATTTCAGCCACAGCCCTTCGGGCTTCATTATGAAATGCGAGCACTTTATGCTGATTGGCTGCTTGAGCCCGAATTGGAAGAGGACAATGATCTGGAGGAGGAACCAGTTCAGCAAAGGCTGGATTTAAAGGTTTCTCAATGATAAGTTTTTTGGAATGATTGTGTCATGATTTTGAGCCCTCTAGCTCCCCCTGGTGGTTACCAGTGGGAATTTTCTGGTTGGGCTGGACTACATTTCCCATAATGCCCCACTCCTGGACCACTCCCTGCCAGCTGTTGGCCATTATCTCAATCAATGACTGTTTATAAACCCTGCTCTTTGTTTAAGTGGTTTTGAGGACTTAATTACGGTTAGTATCATTTCTGCGTGTTTCCTTGGTTTTTGATTTTTGACTTTGTTTTTTTAATCATAACATTCTGAATGTTTGCTGCCTGTCTTCTTGACCTACGCCTGTGTTTTATAGTTTAATAAACTATGCTGCACATGGATCTCTCTGTTTGAGCCTTCATTACAGAAGACCTCACCGCCATCCAGGCTCCCGGCTACGAGTAGGCTCCTGTGTCCACACCCAGCCCCAAGGAGGTTCCTGTGCTTGGCCCTGAGGAGGTTCATGTATCCATGCCTGGTGGATCCTGAGGTAGAGCCCAATCTAAGGAGTCCTGGGCCTGAGAGGGAACAGATTCCGGAGCTTGCGGTGGACTGCGACGATAAGGGAGGCTGCATCCACCACACAAGTGCCAAGGATCAAGGGTTAGCGCACTACATCCATTTGGGTATTAATCCTTTGCATCATCATGAATCAAGAATAAATACTAACTGTATTCTGATGTAAATACTGTTTGAGCGGAGGTTTCAGGCTTGGGTGGTAATCTTAGGTAACAATGCCCATTTGCCAACGAAAACAGAACCATTTCAAATAGATTTTAGCCATGGTGTAAAGTCAAGTAATATTAGAATGACAGCATAATTGGGCCAAAAGTTTATCATTATTGAATGCTGTGCATTTACCTGAGCCTGTGCGAGAATGCTGTGTGAGAACTAGTTGAAGTGTCTGTAAAAGCCTAACCCTAACCTGAGCCTGCTCCCAGACCACCCGTCTTCACAGAAAGCCTTGTGAAACCCATGCAACTTACCCATACTCACCTTACAACTGAGGAAAGAGAGTGCAGGATGAGAAGTTACCTCTGCATTTACTGTGGGCAGCCTGGCCATCGACATGTTCGCTGTCCTGAACTAAGACAACCATCTAAACCCATGGTGAGTTCCAAACTTTGAACTTCATCCATGTTAATACTCCCTGTAATTCTAAAGTCAAAGAACATTAGCATTTAATTGCATGCACTGTTAGATTCAAGAGCAGCAGGAAATTTTATTAATGAGGAAATTGCTAAACATCATGACTTACCTCTGGTTGTTGTACCTTTCCCTATGACAGTAAAGAGCACTGATGGTCTCCCAGTCTACTTCTCAGATCTCCCTGCAAGTGGTCTTGCTACACGAGGAGAAGATTCAATTGTTTATTATTAAAAGTTCTACCAATCCTCTCATCCTAGGTTACCCCTGGCTAAGTTCACAACCCAGTCATCTCCTGGTCCACACAACAAATCACCCAATGGTCCCCATACTGTGCAGAAAAATGTCTCATCCATCAACCTATTCATGCTAACCTCATTAGCTCTGAGTGGGACAAGCAGCAGGAGGGCTTACCCTCAGTCTATCAAGATCTCGCTGAGGCCTTCAGTAAAAAGAATGCCACTGAACTTCCTACTCATCGTCCAGGGGACTGCGCCTTAAAACTGATACCAGGGGCTACCATTCCTACTGGACGCATCTTCCCATTTTCACAGCCAGAGCTGGCTAGGAGGAGCTGGTTTTATTCGTCCCTCAACTTCCCCTGCTTCAGCCGGCCTTTTCTTCGTTAAAAAGAAAGATGGCGGACTCAGACCCTGCATCGATTACAGAGGTTTGAATTGGGTAACCATTAAGTATAAATATCCCTTGCCTCTAGTCCCCTCTGCCCTCGAGCAGCCCCGATCAGCTAATGTCTATACTAAACTTGATCTCAGAAACGCATACAACCTCATCTGTATCCGCAAAGGGGACAAGTGGAAGACAGCATTTTCCACCAGTTCCGGACACTCTGAATATCTGGTTATGCCGCTTGGTCTCTTGAACAGTCCAGCTTGTTTTCAGTCCTTTGTAAATGATATATTCCAAGATCTCATTGGTAAGACAGTAATAGTTTACATTGATGATATTCTTATCTTCTCCAACAGTATGCCAGAACACGTAGAATATGACAGCTGTTTTGAAAAGGCTCATCGCTCACCAGCTGTATGCCAAACTTGAAAAATGTGAATTCCACACAACCTGTGTGACACAGGGTGACACACCTTTGAGGGTGTGTGATCAGTTCTAAGGGCATAGCCATGGACGATAAAACGTCAGTACTGTACAGTCATGGGCGAGACAGAAAATAAAAGTAAAGAAATAGAGAATAAATCATACCTGGCAAATGAGACACAAATAGTTCTGTGTGGGAAGTTCTGGTTACAGAAGGCTTCCCTAAGACTTTTGCCTTGCCACCTTATATACACAGATGAGACAAAGAGCCATAAAACCCATGGACAGTAGGGGGTAAAGGTGACCAGTATCTCGTGGCCTGAAGGGCCCCTGTTGAGATACTAAAAGGCACACCCACACCAAGAGAGTAGATCTTCCACTAAGTTTTAACTCTCTAATATAATACATCCCATTGTCCTAGAAATTAGAGCTTTTTACTCATCACACCATGACCTTTAAAATGATACTAAACATGAATATGAAATCTTGATTATTTCACAAGTTACACATAACATGCTTAGTAAATGTTCTGTGATCAGAACCTAACAAATGGTATGCAGAGGGGGAAGAAAGGAGATTGGAAGGTGTCAGCCTGAGGTCACCCCCGGGGTATCAACACCTGATAAACTTTGTTGTTGTTTTATGATGCGTTCTCGCAGGCAAACTGGAGCCAGCTGCCTTACAAACTTATTCTTCCCTCTAATGTTGTTGATTCCCCTATACAAGGGGACAGAGATTAACGAGGCTTTCAGAGATGAACCTGCACCTCCCAAATGCCCCGAAGACCGCACCTACGTTCCTCAGAATCTTCATCACAACCCAGGTACACTCCACGCTAAGCTCTGGTCATCCTGTTATCACCACCACACATCAAATCCTTTCCAACCATTACTGGTGGCCCAATATGATGAAAGATGTAATACAATTCTTAAAGAACTGTGTACCTTGCAACTCATCTAAAATGCCTCACCAAGCTCCTGCAGGTCTACTACAACCCTTGCCAATACCTAACTGTAACTGACTTATCTCCTTTCCAGGGCAACACTACCATACTCATCATAGTTGATCGTTTCTCCGAGGGGTGCCGTTTTGTTCCTCTGCCCAAACTACCTACTGCATTTGAAACTGCGAAGAAGCTATGTGACACTGTGTTCCGGTTCTATGGCCTCCCAGAAGACATGAGCTGACCTGAGCCCCCAATTCACCTCACAGGGTATGGTCTGCTTTCTGCAAAAATATTATATTAATGTTAGTCTCTCCTCAGCATATCACTCGCAATCCAACGGCCAAATTGAGAGACTGAATCAAGAAGTCACTCGCCTAGCTCCAAGCAAGAGGACTAATGCAAATACCTGCTCTGGGCTGAGTATGCCCAAAACTCTCTCCGGAAACCTGCAACAAACCTCACTCCCATCCAGGGTGTCCTGGGCTATCAGCCACCCCTGTTCACCTGGTCTTGAGAGCCGAAGGAACTACCTGCAATCAACACCTGGGCAAGACAGTGTGAAAAAATGTGGACACAAGCTCTGGACCAATAAGCTTTGCCTGCTTATTGGACTCTGTGTTTTTGTTTGCTGCCTGCCCCGATCTACTGCCTGGTATTTGTTTATGATTTGCTCTGTCTACGTTATACCTGTTTACTGTGTTTGACCATCGCCTGTTTGACTCTGCCTAATTGTAATAAACTGCAAATGGATCCAAACCCAATGAGTCCTCGGTACAATAGCTTAGGGGAGATTGCAAAGTGTTGCTGAAGTTCATTAGCTTCATAAAACCTGTGAAACTAATTTGTTTACTACTAAACTAGTTTATATGTACAACCAAGCAGTGTTCTCTGTTTGCACAAAGTCAATTTTTAATTTTTCCTTCAATTAAAATTTACATATTTGTGAATGTATGGTAATCCATACTTTAAATGTGATTTCTGCTTTGAATGAGGAGTAAAAACACACACACACCAGGCAATTATCACTGCAGTGCAGAGGAAGAAACTGAGGAAAAGGTGTTTTGATCAGGAGCACCTCAGTCATTTTCTGCCAGCTGTGTGAAACGAGCCTGCAACCTTTTGTTTACAAGTCCTACTGTCTAACCACTAGGCCATGACTGCCCCAATGACATTGTAATCTTTTGTGTAATTGTAATCTAGACCATTTATTTTCTAAAACAATATATTAATATAATATAAATATATATAACTTGAAAATCGCACAATATATTACAATTTTACGATCAAGGAAACAACATTTGTGAAATGACCTATTTCTACAAATGATTAATTACTATTTTGAGTATACACTTGAAAACTTCAGTTTATGGATTTTGAAGGTAAAATGTTATAGTAACAGTAATTAGTCTAGTAATAGAATGTTGCATTTTGGCTCTGTAACCAAATAATGTTTAGTCAAGATTGCTTGACTGTGTAAGACAATATTAGGGTTTACTGTAAACAAAACAACTGGGGCTTTACATACAAAAGGACATGGCTGAGTGTGCCATACTAAGCCAACTACACTCATGACTCTGGAATGAGAAGGGTAGGTGGGCTCAAGACCCAACTTCCAAACTTAAAAATGATTTGAAAACTTTGAATAGAAACAATGTGACAAATATTACAATTTCAGCCACAAAAGAGGATAAATATGGCACTGAGTATATGTGATGTACAATGCACGATGCAGAGAGACATCCACATAAGTCTCCAGAAAATGGTGTTCCAGAAAGAGTCACACAAGTTATTCCAATCCAAGGCCATGGGCAGCATGAACAGGTGGTTAATTTTGTATGCACTTCCGACACTTTGTTTGAAAATTTATATTTGATTTATTCATTCCAAAATTATGAACAAAAATGAGTTGACAATTGCTGGCACACTCAAAAGCAAACGAAAGTGAACTTATATTTTTCAAAAGTGGTCAAAAAATTTTTTTTAACACCATGTCTTGCCACCCGACATTTTGTTTCCAAACCAACTTCCTCCCCAAAAGCCTACCAGCATGGTAAATACCCACAATTACAACATAAGTAACCGCCCACAAGCATTTTAAATAGACAGGTATTTAACCTATTAAGCATATATAAAATATAACATTTGCACGTAAGAAAATAAATAAATAAATAATACTTGAAAATACTAGAAATGGTCACAAGCCATTGTGCCACAAACAATTATTACCAACAGTATATACAAGTAGCCATCATGATACCTAAAATATTACATGCAGATCTAAAGTCTGCCATTTGGTTTTAGTAATTGATTTTTAAACATCATAGATAATAGTCCATGTGACAAACAAAAGTATCAAAAATGTTTAGTAGTCCATAAATCCATAGTTCTCTCAAAATTCAAAAAGATCAAAAACAGAAAAAGTGAATGCTCCAAGGGTTTTCAGTGGTCTGTATGCTTGTGTTAAAAAAAGTGTGTGTTGCATAATGAGGTGTACAGCATGTCAGTAGATAAACATCAGTGTATATGCAGAGCCAGAGGTTCTAGAACTTGACTCAGTTGGAGGCAGACATTCACTGTTGCCTCTAAATTGCCTTCATTAGAAGGCAGACCTTGTTGATAGGTTTCTCCATTTGTCTGTGTCTTGACATAAACATGTCAAACAAACACTTTGGAATGTGCTATGGCTTCAATAATGCATCAAATAGGCCAAGAATTTCTCAGTGCAGATTCATCTACAATGAGCACAACATCATCAATTGCAAAGTTTCTATGAGTCTTATTTCATTTCGGTCTCTCTTGTAATATGGGGAGGTATTCCCTCACATCTTCCAAAACAGATCAGTAATGTATTGGACTTGTCTCCACTGTCTCCGGACATACAGGTCCTCTTTCCTAAATAAACCTGGTGGCAGGATGGGCTTGCCTCTCAATTGGAGCAAATGATTTGGGGTTAAAGCCTCAATATTATTGAGATAATTTGAAGAGGGAGTGATTGGGCAGTCATTCAGTAATACCTCCACATAAAACTGTATGCAAAGCTTCTTCATTTAGTACTTGTTGGTTCAGAATCAGGTTTAAGTTTATTGGCCAAGGATAATAACATACACAAGGAATTTGGCTAGGTTGATGTAACACTCTACAAATAACAATGTACAGTAGAGGCAATACAAATAACAAGTAGCAAATAAACATATGTAGCGTGTCAGCCGGTTTAGAAAGCGTTGTTTAAAACACTATCTTCCGCTGAAACGAGGGAATATGAGCTTTAGCTCAAAGGTAATAATAAGTATAATTAACCGTAATCAATTACACGAATTATGTAGTATGTACATGTATAGATGTTTTATCTGATCAAGCAGAATTAACCGTAATAATTAATGAATACATTCGTCCACC
>JBAJNP010010307.1:0-16650 GCA_036877545.1 Yasuhikotakia modesta
ACACATACTCTCTCTCTCTCTCTCTCTCTCTCACACACACACACATATACTCTCTCTCTCACACATACTCTCTCTCTCTCTCACACACACACACACACACACACATACACTCAAAAGTTTTAAAATACAAACAATACATCGTCATTTAAAAAAATGATCACCAATATTTTTTAATAACTGAAGACGGTGTTTGTGTGCTTTATGTAATAATTAAAATATTATTCTTCTGTAATGCTGGAAAGTGCGTCTCAGATGTGCTGCTTACCAGAGTCCCAGACAATCTCCTGTATCTATAAATGTCACCACAAGGTGGCTTGAAGAACCATTACTCTGATCTGCCCTCTCCTGGTTCCCTGATTGTGGTCTTAAATGTTCCTGTTGGATAGATGCCATCATTCTGATCTTAGAATGATGGGCTTGGGCTCCCATCCAGGTCTGCAGGATCTGCCAGCACAGTGCATTAGGTTTGCAGAAACCCAGTTAGTGGAGGAAGACAGATCTCAAATGCCTGATGAGGCTCTAATCATTCAGCATCCCAGTTAGAAGCAAGATTGTTGTGTGTCTTCATTGCAAAATGATGTGTGCTGCATCCACCTGCCTCCAGTCTTGCATTGTTAGCCGCATGCATATTGTTTTCCCCATGTGTTTCCTGCATAATTACAAAAACATCTGCACACCACAGTTTTTCAAAGATGGACTCATGGACAGCGTTAATTAAACGCTAAAGCAACGTCGCACAGGTTTTTGGCTGAAGGTGAGTGATCAGAACGTTGTGCTTCTGTACGATCCATTTGGAGGCTTGGAGCTGCTGTTTGGATGACAGCCAGTTTAATAACAATTTAAAGATGTTCTGCGTTCCACAGCGATGCCTCTGGAGAAAGTGTCAAAATCCACATTTCTCAATTATTCCCTTTTTGTTGTCTTTAAAACCATTTGCTGAGACTGATGTGTTATTTGAATTAGCTACCTGTGTGTCGCATGGCAGTTTATTATTGTTCTAGCATCTATTTAATTTCCCTTGTGTGTTGTCATGTTGCTTTCCACATCGGTCTGATAGCCCCTTCCTGCCTAACTGGGCAGTTTTAAACAACATTGTGTACCAGACTACAATGACTTGTATCAGTTTGAATAAACTTTATTTGAAGTGTGGCAGATTCAACTCAAGAGGACCACACAGTGAAACCAACTCAAGATGGTGCTATAAAGCACAAGTAATTAACCAATAAACATGGGAGGACAACACTTAGAAACACAAGCGGCAGCAGTGTCATCTAGTGGTTTACATCAGAAGTTCCCATATAACTACACAAAAATAAACAGGCTGCTGGCAATTTGTTCTCATCAGATGGGGGAACAGGGTGTAAGAAGCTTCTTGTGTGATTTCATATCGGACTGTGCAGTGAGATTTCAGGTGCCCGGGCTGCGAAACTGAGTTTTCTGAAGCCACTAGATCCAGGGTTACCTAATTGGCTCGGTTTTGGGGCAGAATTTTACAAGTTCTCCATAAAATATTCAGACTTGGTTTGCAGACACATTTGAATTATTTATGGCTGCAAAATGAAAAATCTGAGAAATTCCACAGGCCAGCTGCACAGGCTTTGGGCATTTTATTTTCCACTTATCTAAAAGCAAGTCCTTAATTATTAATGGACACAAATTGTCATCCAGGCTTTGTCAGACCACGTTAAGGGCAGCAAGGTGACACTGGAACTACCTGAACACACATATCGGCTCATACTGACAGAGAGACTGTCAGATTTGACCTCTGTTGTGGATATTTAGTTGAAAATCCATTCTGATGGAGAAGCATTGATAAAATGTCCACCCTGTTTAGACTAATGCTACAGCGGTAACATTTTACCACTGTTTATAATCAAGCAGAGCTTTATCTCCAGAGAGCCTCAACCACAGAGAACTGCTTCCAGATTATACAAACAAATCACCCCCGTTATGTATCCTGGGACATCATTGTCGGCCATTACAAATATCTCTCCGTTCTGTTTGAACATATCAGGGTGGTCCAGCAAGGGCAGGTGACATTTAAATTTAGAGCCTACAGTATACATTTTATCTGTACTTCAAAGAGACTGATAGTGACATTTGAAGATGTATGGCTTCTAATCTAATAGAAGGAAAGTATCAAAGTGACACACTATGATTTTTTATTTTACTTCTATAATCTATATATATTTCTTATCTGAATGAGCCACACCATATGTGCTGCTGGACCTGAAAAATAAAGATTCATAAAGCAAAATGACAGGATTCACCTTTGGATATTTTCCTGTGCATTAGCATCAACACACACCAACTACACTTCACAGTCTTGTGGTATTAAACACACGATTTTGCAACCTGGCTGCTTAAATGGGCACAAATGGCCGGTAAAGCATGCAATGAAGAGAGGCGTGAAAAAGAAGAGAGGTGTGTTGTTTTAACTTGGACAGAGTCTGTTTGTTATATTATTGTTAGGAACAGAAGAGGCAGACACATTTGCCTGGCTGGTGTGTAGACTGTAGTTCACCCATCATATAATGAATGGATTCAGTCAGTTGATAGATGACAAGGTCTAACCCACTTCTGTTTTGTTACTCACAACAGATGGAGTTTAAAGAAGAATTATAGGTGCTGAGTTTCTGCACGTGTGCGCTGTGGTAAAAAATGGTTTTCTTCCTTTCCTGCTTGGAAATAATCTCTGCATCTACGTTTAATAACATTAATGTCCCTGCTAATGCAATGGACACGGTTTTATCGAGGTAGAAAATAACATGTACATTATTCATGACTTTGGGTTTTCCTGTGTGCTCTGCAAAAGGTGTAAAGGCTAAATAAACGGTTTCCATATACAAAACAAGTCTTGTGTGCGTTTGATAAAAGACTCATTGCTCTGACAGACAGATTCTCTGGACAAGCAATTCTAGCTTTCTGCATGAAAACAACAACGGAAAGCAATTGCTGGAAATGGATTTAACCTGCATGCCATGGTGCATTTGAACTTTTGCATTATTTGTTTTGCGGTTCTTTTGTATTATTTAGCATCTTTCTGGTGGATCTGCCAGAGTCCAGATGCAGCAAGGTTCAGTCAGGCAGAATTATCCTTTAAGAGAATGACTTCAGAACTCATAAGGAAAACCACAGCAGCATGCTGATAAATGTTCTGATCTCCCAATCAGTGTTGCATGAAAGTATCACAGAGACATGTTGCATTATTGCTGTTGTCATTGTGTCACCCTTAAACTTCAAAGCAAAACTTACTAGACTTTTCACACAGGGTAGGAGGTGTCTAACAAACATGCATTTTGCAAAATATTAACTCAGCAAACTACAGTAGTTCTTTTAATAACTGTCCACAGTTATTAAGAGTGAACTAAAAGATCAATTACTTCATATGCCTTTAGTCTGTCTGTAGAAAGTGAAAAGGGACAGGCACTGGCTTTTATTATATTATATGGCTTATAAAAGCCATTATATATATTATATATAAGCCATAAATATATTATATTATATCTATTGGCTTTTCTTTTATTATATGTACTTTACATATAACACAAGTGTTCAGGAGAGCTAAGGTGCTCCAAAGTTACATAAAAATGCCTTATAGTTTCAAGAGCCTATTCAACTTACACAATGACTCACAAAATGACTGTGTGAGGGCTTTTCAGTGAATTTCACATTCACAACTTTCAGCCTGTTCCTCATAGAAACTTAATATTCTATGAGATATGGAACCAAGATATGGAATATGGTCTATAGTCATATAGACTACTTCAATAGTGGTTTTGTTGTTGTTCTGGAGCCTGGAGTTTTCTTTTACCTGTCATTATAAAGAAGAGTGGCTGGCACATTCTTCAAAATCTCTCCTTTATTCCACAAAAGAATATCAAACTATTTTCAGGCCATTTTTTTAGCTTTGCACCAATTTCTGCCATAGAATACAACACAGTGGCACAAATGGCTGATGCTTTATGTGTCAAATAAATTGTTGGTCCTTTCGTACGAGGACAGTAAGATTTGGCTTTCACCATCAAACACACACATCACTTTCAATAGGCCAGGATAAAAGCCATGCTGAACTTTGTTAAATAGCTGAATTTTTTTACACAGCTCCCAATGAGGCTTGAATATTCAACAGTGTTTACAACTGGTGGAAAAGAAAAGATTGCTTCTAATAGATGCATCCTGCTGGGCGGGTCTCTGAGTTCCGTCCTCAAAGGTACCTCGTTGTTTTTCGCATTGTCTGATTTTTGCATCCACGGGGACAAACTTCTTGAAGAGTATTTACTCTGGGGAGAAACTCAAATGAGAGGAGACGCCAGATGACAGCAGACAGGAATTCAAGGAAAAGTGTTTGCACAGAGTCTTCCTGCACACCCCACTGTGTCTCCAAACAAGAGCGAAAGAGAAATAAGCCACATGTGAAAGATTCATTCTCCCCAAAGGTAAATATTTGTCCACCATGGCAAGTATGTGGAATCAGATTCTGTCCTGTGGAAATAAACAGAGTTTGATATAAATTACATTAATTAGTCTGCAATACGAAGCTATTTTAGTTCCTCTGTCTTTTTACCTCAGCTGTTATTACCGGTTTGTTAGTTTGCTTGTTTGTATTACATCTGAGACTTAAAAAAATAATTTTACTACATTATATCATATATTGGTTAAATATATGTTGTTATATGCTGTGTCATTACATTTCCATTGCTAATCCAGGCTGGTCAGAATTGTGTGTTAAACGTACAAAAGCAAACATACGCTGGTCTTTCTTACAGCAGTAATCTACACTGCACAACTGTGTGGCATGTTGTATAGACTGAAGAATAAAACATTTAATACTGAGCCTCAAGAGAATCAGGGAATCCTTAAGAGAGAATTAGCCAGGATGACTGACACATTTATGAATTTCAACCCAGCCTGTAACTGTGAAACCACACAATGATCCACAGGCAGATACTGTACCTGGTGTGCAGTTTTCTAAAACCAGATTCACTCTGAAACCAATTTTTCTTCAAACCAATTTTCTGTTTTTTTTGTTTGTTTTTTTTGTCATGTCATTCGTGGGTCAGGATTTGGCTGAGGAGCCAAGCTGACACAAATGTATTTTAGTGAACTTTCCCTTTAAGAAAATTCAAACTAATTGTAAAAAAACAATATAGTCTTGACATGGGAAACGTTACTTTAGTTTAAAGTCCATTAAGTCCAGCTGGCCCTTAATTAAAATATCAACAGCACATCAGATGCAATATCACACACATTAAAATGCAAATAACCAGGTGAAACCTTAAAGGAAGAAAGCAAAAGCAATTACTGTCATGACTTTGACAGTGGCCCCAAAAATGCAGATTACTGCTCCTCTGTCCCCTCATGCAGACGGCAATCACTTTAAATTTAATTCCATTCAAATTCATTCTGCTCTTCCACATATTGTAATCACCCAAAGGTCCTGTTTGTCACCAATTGAAAGAATTACTCTGCCTCGCAGAAATACAGAGGCACCTTATTTATTCACTAAGTCTCTTGTAACTCAGAACTTTTTCATTAAATGACCACAAAGCCTGAACCATGTAATATGATGAAGCACAAAAACATGCCTATTAGAGTTCAGAAGGTATCAGACTCACTTCAGTAACATTGCAGACTTTTAAATTATGATAGAGAGATGTACCACATGCTTGCATGCAGCCATTTAAAGACGTGGCCACAGACCCTTAATTCTTGTAAATGAACGGCCTGTTGCTCTGAAGATTAATGCTACAAACATGTGAGGAAACGAAATCTCACCGGTCTGCAGACTTTAATATTTTTATAAAACCACTAAAACCAGATGGAATGCAGAGTATCTAATAAACTCATTTTATTAATCAAAAAGAGCATGTAAAGTTTTGTATTTCATTCATTAATTTTAACATCATATTATATAATATATAAGATATACATTTTAACATTAGTTTGAAGCAATACAGTATAAGGAAAATACAAATACTGCTGACAAGCTAAACTTTGACAAGCAAATAAAATTGCTTTTGACAAAAAGATGCAAAAAGCATTGCAAATGTCATCATTCAATTTAAATTGAGGAAAGGCAGAGCTATTGATTTAAATTGTTTACAAGTATAGAAACAATATATTTTAAGATTGAGTATGTTAGTGTGTAGGGAGCCAGACTCATTTATGTCATTGGCATCGATCCAGAGATGTGGGCAGTCACTACAGACAGTTTAGCTCTGTTTTGTATGCCATAGTTCTCTGATTGATTGGATTCCCTGTGGAATTATGGGTAATGTAGTTCTTTACCAGGAAACAACTGATGGCTTCAGCAGGAACATACCCCATTGATTAACTGAAACTCACATTGGGTCTGTGTTTAAAGTTATTTTCTTAAGAATCAATTCCTCTTCAGAGAAAATCAAAACTTTTTACATTCTGAACTCGACTGCTGTAAGCTCTATTTACTAAATGACTAACATTCTATATGTTAGATGTCATGGGAACAGAGCAATGTAAATGGATCAGCATCAGTCCAGCATTTTGGCTATGAAAAGCATCCAAAAGGCTTTATTTACACAGAAGGTTTGTTTACATCAAGGAAAGACAGTTACTTTTCTGTTTCGTTCCACTTGGTGCTTAGTTAAACTAAATTGTGATTGGTTAGTCAATAAAACAAGATGTTGTGATGAAATACTGTACACAACATGGCACAATGATACCACAACTTTGCTTCAAAGTCTACGAATATCACTTTATTATTTTTACTAGCTGTTCCCAACTGGTGGGATCAAACAAAACCATAGTACTTTTATGGATAGGTTATTTACACAAGCAAAAATAATTAGACCCCTAAAATCTAAGTTGTTGACACATTTTATCTGTGAGAGATTTTTCTGTGTGAGGTCATATCTGTGCCACAGAAACACTGGTGTGGAAAAACTGATTTTGAATGTATACTGCACACTTGTGTACACAGTGGACAAATACCTCAGAAATTGCCAGACCAACCCTTTGATTGATAGAAGAAAACCCTAAAGCTAAAATCAATATTGTCCAAATATTGAAGGCTAATCATTTCCAAAAACTCACTCAGTGTTTCACTATTATGTTGAGGCAACACTGTTCCGCTGGTGGTTCTGCCGTGATGAGACGTGTGTGACAGCCTGTGCAACACATTTTGCCTCTTGATTTTTCAAGAATTTAGTGCTAGTGGAGGCAGATTTTTATCATCCTGCAAAAGTCAGAAAGTTAAAACTAGTAACGTAGATCAAAATAATGGTTTAAAGCAGACCAGCCCTCATCAGACGGCATCCGTCTTTAATGCTGTTTCATCTGCTGGCTCATGTTCCGTTCAATATGTGTGTAATTGCTAGCTGTGGTAGGACTCCTGTTTTACATACAGATTATGTCATTTCCTGTGGCTACAGGTCCAGAGGTCAGAGTCATTCCTTAAAATTGCATTCCCTTCTGCAGTGTGGAAAAATAAACTTGCTGGCTGTGCTTTAAAGTAATAAAACATCTGTCATCATTTACTGTCTTTCCAGACCTGTATCAGTTTGTTTCCTCTGTGGGACACAAAGTGAGACCTTTAGTAGAATGTTGATGTTGATGTTTTACAAACAATACAACAATACCCCTTTGTTACCATTCACTTTCATTGTAACATAAAGAGCAGTGTGAACACTGTATAACAGCAACTTCTGTGGTTTATATGAAATAAAGAAATGGCACGTTTTTGAATAATAATAATAAATATGTTAACATATTTTTTTGCACAATTATGCGTAACAAACAACAAATTGTCCAAATTTGGATTCCAGTTTTAACAGAGCTGCAAGATGACCTTTTGGTTGCGGAAAGCTGGACAAAGCATGAGAATAGTGACAGATCTTAGGCCATCCCACAGAATTTGGCTGTGTGTTCGGCTAACTGAGGATTAGAAATCTGAAGTATTCTGCAGTGAATGAAAGAACAAAGGGGTGGAAATGTTCTGTTGAGTGCTCGTCTGAGCAAGAGTTCACTCATGAGGAGCCTCAAAACAGTGACGCCAGACGAACCTGTGAGAGGAGCATTTCAAAAGCAGAGCATGAATGTAAAAAACAAGACAAAAACATCAGCAGCTAAGAGATCTTACTGTCTGTGCCACCTTATGTAACTAGAGTGGATGAAAAGTACAATAACAACGATGTCTGTCGTAAAAAAGTGACTTTACTTCTGGATTTGAAATAAAAACACAATGTCCTGGTTCTGTATCTTGCAGTATTATCAGTGTTAACTCTAAAGACAAGAGTCTAATTTAATAAATCATTTTCCAAACCGTCATTCAGAGGAGAAGCAGAATATATCAGAATATACTGTAAATCTTTAATTTATCTGCTCTGTGGTCTCTGGCTTATAAATTGTGTCTTTAATTTCCTGTTGTTTAAAACTTTAATGAATATCCGGTTACAAAGGACAGAACATCACACTGTTATGGTAATTTAGGAGAATGTGTTGGGACATAACTAATGATGACATCCCAAAGGCTTCCTGTGTTCCTGTACTGATGCGTACAGCCCTGTTGTAGTCCTGAGGAACACTGTTGTCTGCCCTGCCCCATTATACTCGCTGGGCCAGAGATGATGTCATACCTTCACCTTGAGAAGATGAGACTGTTTTTATGAAGTTCTGAAAACAGAATCCTCAAGACAAGGTGACCTGTACTTAACATTGTTACAGTCCCAAACAGTGTTTATGAACTATTATATTTCTCTTATTCTAGTTTTAATTAATGTCAAACTATAAATGTATTGTTGTGAAATAGTTCTTTTATTCTGAACATATTTACAAACATCCAGTTTTATTGTAGCTGTTAACAGAGGTGACTGGCCAATAGGGGATGCCACTCTCATAAAATTGTAAAATAAGGAGGACATCTAAACGTGATAAACATGCAAAATAATTTTTAAAATCATTTGTGGCTGTTCAAATGTTCACATTGTGTGATCAAATGGGCAGTTTAGCATTTTGAAGTTATTTCATAATGATAATATTATTTCATAATGAAATTGGACAAGTGCATACTCACTTTGGGAATGTGTGCAAAGGATTGTGGGTGATTTGAGGCTGTGAAGAAACACTTCATGCGTCCTTCACAACAGGCAGAACGAAGAACACAAAATAAAGGCTGTCTTCCAAGCGTCCTTCAGTTGAGATGTTCTTCAGTGGCGCTTCCTGACATGACAGCTGAGATATGCAGCTTTACTAGGACGCAGACTTATAGGAGAAGCTGCTCTCCTATTGGCTCGCTCTTATTTCCCACAGCTGTGTCCCGGACACATAAGGTTGAAACCATCAACAAACCCATACACATTTAAATAGAATTAAAGAATGAATTGAATGAAGTTAACAAATATTTGGGGTTAGAGGAAGTTCATATTTGTGGTGGTGATGATCAGGGAACGTCCTTGTCCTGAGTATATGTTTAATGCCAGGCAGAATGAGAGATAAGGTTTAAAATTCTGCTTTGCAGTCGACCACTCACAACACACACACAAAACTCTCACAACACACACACAAAACTCTCACAACACACACACAAAACTCTCACAACACACTCACAAAACACTCACAACATACTCACAAAACACTCACAACATACTCACAAAACACTCCCAACACACTCATAACCTACACAAAACACTCACAACTGACTCACAACACACTCAGAGCACACTCACAACAACAATCACAACACACTCACAACAACAATCACAACACACTCACAACAAACTCACAACAACAATCACAACACACTCACAACACACTCACAACACAATCACAACAACAATCACAACACACTCACAACACACTCACAACAACAATCACAACTGACTTACAACACACTCACAACTGACTCACAAAACAGCGACACAGAACCAGAAATCTTTGCAACTGAGCTGCATATATTTGTTACGTCTCCTGATTGATATGTTTCCTATAGAAGAGTTTTGGAAAGTGCGTCTCTTTCATATTGAAAAATATGAGCTGCATATGAATATCATACTGTGAGATTACACAAAGACATTTCCATCGTCCATCATACATCTCTGCATATGTTCCATATGTGGTATGAAACGCAGTGAGCGAGAGGGAACAAAACTATTGCGTATCCATAACAGTTTTATGCCAGAAACAACCTTGAATATTTTTGAGGGTGTGAGCATTAGCGCAGAAACATTCTGTACTCAAATGCACAGACGCTGTCAGTCCTATTGAATGTCAGCATTTATTCCCTTTAATTCTTAAATACATGCAGTGGGGTAAATGCTTGAAAACAGTGTCACCCTACCTGCCCACTTTCTGCACGGAGAACAAGATGTTGTATGTTCAGCTAATTATTTGTAATTTAATAGACAGCTGTTGTTCTCCTTTTTTAGCAACTTGCATTTTCACACAATGCATTTTTAACATTTATGGTTGATGTATTGTTAACCAACCAAATTGTATTAATAAACTGAACACAGCTATTCTTGAAAGCCTTAGTGTTTCATGCAAATTGTAAGGATGACTGAACAGTCTGTCTCTCAGGTAGCTGTAGACATGTCAGCCGCTATTCTGTGTTTTTCTAATCAAGATTTTCTTCAAACTATTGTTCAGACATGACAGTAATTGTTGTTGTGAAAACTGTGAGAAGAGAAAACTGACAGGTTACATTAATACTATAGCGCCCCCTGTGGACTATTCAACCTGATTTTACACAACAAGGCATTATATTGAGCTTGCCTAGCTGAACGTTTTATGGTAAGTAAAAGGGTTAGTTGCCTAGGGCGAGTACTTAACTGCATTTAACGTGTTGTCAGATACTAAAAGCGCAGGATTAATTAAAATGGTTAATCAACTATAAGCTCTGAAATAAGGAGCCTGTGGACTTCAGATCAGGAAGGTGTGTGTAAAACATCTCGGCATTAATATGAGCTCTGAAGTAATTCAGGCCGTCAAACTCATCCTTGCGAAACAGCTTCAATCTTCTGCTTTTTAGAGCGTCTCGGCTATTTTATCCACCAATTAGTGTCACCAGCCCAGCCCTCCACCGATTGGACCGTGTGCTATACATCACAGAAGAGCATAGACAAAAATAACTGTCCTGTCTGTCAGCAGTGCTGAGCTGTAGGGCCTGAGGGTTTTTAATAATGAAAACAGCAGCGTCTATGTATGTACATACACAGGATTTAATGATTGAAATTGAACAGATTTGTCTAAGTGACCCGTGAAGAGACAGTCACTCAGGGTCTTTTAATAGGTAGCATGCCTGACTGAGCCCCTCTTACTCTGAAACTAATGTAGCAAGACTAAAGGTATGGACAGCACTCCCAGCATGCATGCCTGCTTTCCTGAAGCCTATTGGTCAGATTTAAGGTCTCACTTTATCACAGTTATGCCCTTAATGAAGCAATTTAAAAGTGACTGTATAAACCGCAGGGAGTTCCTGTAATGATAGACTATCATCCTGTTTGTGAAGCCGAAATTGAAGTTTCAGTTAATACTTTCCAGGTAAGGAGTTTCTTTTAATAAAAAGTCAAACATTTTTCGTTTCACTTCATTGGTGAAAAAACTTTGTCAGCTCCCATATTAAATCTGCGCGAGGTTAAAAACCAACAAACCTCAGGGTTGTTTTAGTCACGGATTCTGCACACCTCCAGCAAACTGTAAAGTTTCCAAAAGAAAACACTTTCGAATTATTCACCGTAACAAAATGTTTACTGCCAAGCTCTGGTTCCAGTTAAAAGTAGGTGCACAACCATGAAGGAGTTGATGACTTGTGAGTCAATATTATCCAGACGTAATAATTTGTTATTTTATGTGTAAACGCTGAAGCCTCTTTTTGTCATTTGCCTGCCGTGTGCACGCTGTGACAAAAATATGTAGACAAAACAGACTGCAGTGTGTAGTTACCGAAATGGTGATGAGCTATATAGAGTCTTTAAATACCCAGTAATTAGATATGCACATTTTAGGTATGTGCCATGTGAGTGTTTGCACATTTTGGTGTCTGTATGCTAATTCAGGAATAACTAATAAAAAAAAAATCAAAATATTATGACAATACGTTTATTCAGTTTTTATGTTAATATTTCCTGCCTCACTTAGTCTAAAGCATTTAAGCAACACAGAGAATTGCTGATTCATTGCTTTTGGCCGTCAGATGTGAAAACACATTCAAACTGCAAAGGTCAAAAAAAGGTAATCGATCAGTTTGTCCTTTTTCCTGGCAAGCGTAGAAGGTTTCTGGCGTTTCAGCGTGTTTTGTTGTTTGTGTTTTATGACTGGTGATTTAGTCAAAGCAATCTGAGGTAAAAATCACTGTGCATCACGCTCTAAGACTGAACAGATGCTATGAAACTTTCTCTGACATGTATATTACTCATATAATTGTCATTTAAAACAACATAATTATGTTATGGAAATGTGGTACAATACTAGAATCGCTAATTTGATCTGTCTGTCAATTGTACATAAACACATTTAATAATGTGACATTGTGGAGATATAGGAGTGCCACAATTCTTGACTTTTTCTAATTTGTTCCCTGCCTTCAGTCTATCTGAACATTTAAACCTTACGTGTCTCACATCAGACTGCCATTATTGTTCCAGTTTCATTAAGTGGAGATTTGCTGTCTTGTGGCCATGGATGAATCACTTCTAATTGGTAAAATAATACAGCTAAGCTCAGCAGTATGACAGCAACAGGGCCCGTCTATTCCAGTCAGCATCAGCTTGTATAAATGTGAACTGAGTTGAGAAGGTGCCAAATCGTGTTTAGCCAATAAATCACAGAGTGCCTACTCATCTCTCAGCATCCAGAGACAGCCATTAATCAGTCGCTGACAAATGACCACAGCTCTGAATGTTCCAGCTATTATCTGAGGCTGCACTGTTTATTAAAAGTTAATGAATACAAGATTCATTAGACTTCTGCGTTCAGAGCCACTTGTGACTACATTACTGATAACCAATTCATTATTAGTAGCTATTGTTAACGTTATCGGTGAAATCTCTGAATTATAGTAAAAGAGTTAAGTAATTCCAGTAAGAATATGAATATCGGACGTTCAGTCTGTCCAAGCAGCCAACAATGTCTGGTTGATTTGTTCATACATTATCTAACAGTTAAGACTGCGCTTATCTGAACTCTATTCATCAGACTAGAATGGTTTTGGTTTTACAGCTCTGTTGAAAAGACTCGCAGTACTTTCAAGCGAGAGCCTGTTCTCTCTCCAGCGCTGTTAAATGAGATCTTAGTAGAACTGAATAAATGAAGACAGGAATTTGCATTCCTTTATAGAATTGTTAACATTTAATCTAAACCTACACAGTTGCTATGAGTATATAACTAAAATATTTAGTAAAAGAACAAAGATACTAGATGTGACAAACAATCTAATACAACAAACAAGCAACAACAATCTAAAAAACTGAATATTGTTGAAACCACAAAACCATTTTTGCACTGTTCATGCCAAAGACATCAGCCTGTGTTGTTATGTTGCTGTGGCCATACCGCCATTGTTTTAATGAGAAACCTTTGGCATTAATCCATACAGTCTCTCAGTGGTGATTCTAAGCAAAACGTTGCTGCTAACCAAATGTTTATCAGCAGGCCTCTCTTTGAAGGATATCAGACAACATTAATCAGTCGCCTACAGCGATGCACAATGTCAACTGGAATGACCAGATGGATCCACTGAAGAAAAGCAATGCAGTCTTCATCCTCAATGACATAGTTCTTCTACTGTAGAGCTACCTTAGATCTTCTGTCCCTCTCTAGTGTGTCCACAACTCACAGATAAGTTCCCACACTTAAAAAATGGAAGCAACATGGTTAGTATCAAATGAAGACAAAACTGCCATCACGGCTGTCTGCTGTGTCACGTCTCTTTATAAACACATAAGTATGATTTCCTGTTATGCTCAAAATATTGATCCATACAGACAAAGGTCATCCACAAGCCATTGCTGCAGTAGAATGCCCTGTTAAAGTTAAATAAATGGTTGTTGTTCAGTCTAAAAGGATAGACTGAACTCCATACTGTATCTGTAGCAGATTTAAACAGCTATATTAATTATGGGCCACATATGTGCCTCCTATAAATGTATATGTCACTTCTATATGATCATTTCCCAGAGCTTTAACACTGCTGGTATTTCCACACTCGCGAGGTTCAGGGTTCTGGTGTGTACAGTACATACTGTACTGTACTGTTAAATTAAATTTCTGTTTCCAGAGAGACTGTTGCTGTACATTTGTTAGCTAAAGACCTATCAAGTGTTTCATCACATCTGAAGTTCTTTGAGGATAGAAAGTTAATGGTTGTGTTTTTTATATTTACTCAGTGTGTTTACAGGCAGACATTTAAAAAATATTTGTTCATTTATATTAGAGCCCTGAGAAGGAAAATTAGGGCCATTATGTGGCCCTGCTTAGTGCTTAGTGTGTCTTTAATTTTGCCTTTTAAACTGTGTGTGGAAAGCTTTTTTGTGCAATTTGTTTCTTTTCTATTTGGATCTACAGCACTTTTAATCAAAACACATCTTCTCACTCTGTGTCCACAGTGATGAACTCTTTGAACTCTTTGGTTTTTATCTATTTACAAAACCTAGCTACAGTCTGTAATACCAAACAGATCATCATGATTAGAGATTAAATTAATATGTGTTTTAAAGCCTGTATTTTCTATATTCTGGTCTATATTTCTTCCTGGTCAGAAGAGTCGTCCTATTGGACCCTTCTATATGGACCCTCTCCCCCGCAGAGGGAGCCCACACTGGAGTTCTGACTGTTTCTCCCTCTGCTTCCTGTTGCATCATTTCCTGTCTTGGACTATATAAGCCAGGTGACTGTTATTATACTTTGTGAAGTATTGCCACTGCCTTACCAAGCATTTTCCATTGGCTGTTTTCATGTGCATGATTCTGTCTGTATTCTGATATTGCTTGTTTGCTACCTGCCCTGTCTTAATGTTGTGCATTTTGTCCTCAGTTTTTTGGAATTGTTGAATAAACATCACACATGGATTCTACCTGTGCTCTCGTGTCGCCTGCTTTACAATACGCAAGGTGGTAGCCACTTATAATTCTTAATAAAAAAATTGAGAGTTCAAATTAAATGCAAAGTTATTATTTCATTATGCAAAGATTATATTTAATAAATTCTATTATTCTATATCTGGTCCATGAGCCATTTTCCTGCAAGCAGGATGTTTGTTTATTCAGCATCATTGGATATGATTTAAAGCTATACTGTATATTGCATTGATTATCCTCTCTAGTATGTTATGAAGTGTGTTATGTTTTTGATCTCCTGTCAATTGAAGAAGATTTTCTCTGTGGCATAACCAGAATTGCTATATCTCAAGGCAATATATTTAATATTGGTGGAATAAACACATCAGACTGACATCTGCTGACAGCTGATCTGAGAGCAGCTCTGTGTCTTGTATAAGTAGAATGGACATCCAGTTCTGTTTTGATTCTGTTTCTGCTTCACAGTTGATTTTGAAGGAAGTTCATCAATGTTTATAAGATCACACAATGCATTTCCCATCCCAGGATAAAATAACACTGATATTTAACAATAAAATGTACCTCATGAAACTGAGACGTCCATGTAACCCAGTACAAACAATCTTGCCTTGTATATAAAGAGCATTAACAATAATCACACGACCTACTGTATAGAGTGAATTGTGTTATTGTCACCAATACTTGATACAAATGGCTGTGCATTTTTAAGCAGCCAGGACTGACTGCAGCTTTGTGGTTTGGATTTTAGGTTTAAATAGGCTGAAGGAACAGGTAGAATGGCATCATTTAATTGTGTCTTTCTGCTAACAATTGTAAAGTGTTCTTAAAGTTGTGTGTCATGTACAAACCTTACGTTCTACAGATGTGCCACAGGACAAACAAATTGCAGGTTTTCTTTACAGTAAGTGCCATTCTAAAAAATAAAAACTACTTCTTTTGATGGTGAAATGTTTTGGGCTTTTCTGTTCATAATAACTCCAGCAAATTGAAGAGAGAATTGGTACATACATGCATGTTTGCTTCAAACCATTGAAGCACTCAACAGCTGTGCTTATTATGTCTCTTCCTTTCAGGAAAGACAGTTACATGCTTATATACAGATCTGTGAAGTATGTTATTCAACTGCAGCAGATTTAGCAGATACACACATCAGGTTTAATGATAGGCTCTGGTAACTGAAAAAGGTGATACAATTGCTCAACAATTTTCTGAAGGGCTCTTTCACAGGCATTTTCAGAAATAATGCTGCCACATTATACTGAGGCTGTTCAAATAATTGATCAGTGTTTGGTTTGACTCCACGGCAACATCTTTCAGATACTTTATCATCACCATCATGAGGGCAACTCAGAAACTCTATTTTGTACAACTATCAGACGATTATATTGTGAGGCATTGTGATGCTTCCTGTATTTATGAGAATTAATTGTTGAATACATGTTTTTCTGGAAATCACCATGTAATATTTTTTGCAAATAACAGAATATGTCCTGAATGAACACAAAGGACAGTGGAATACTGAAGATGGGACATGGCCATGTTTCTTATTCTGTTCAGGGTGAACTATTGTCGAGTGTATCTTGAGGGAATTGCATGTTGT
>JBAJNP010010308.1:2829-10329 GCA_036877545.1 Yasuhikotakia modesta
CACAGAACAGAACCTCTACACACAAAACAGAACCTCTGCCCACAGAGCTATTATTCCTCTGTTTCTGTCTGGCTCAGGAGAGCAATGGACTCCAAGCACCTGTGTGTGAACTCTACATCTAATGCTCTGTGTCATCTATTCAACTACAGTTTGTAACCCGTTTATGAACGTTTGTGCTTCAGTCATGAAAGCAGCATCAGATTGTGCAGCTTGAGACATGCTAATATGATCTAACTAACTGGATATTTGCCTGGGAGCTAAACTCCCACAGACAACTAGCATCATATCTGCAATATTATTACAGTAAAATACTGATTACTGATGTATTAAACACACAGTTTTTCAGTTTGGACTAAGAAGTGGTTTTCCAGCCTTGATTGTGAGTTTTTTAATTAAATAAGTGGACATACCGTCACAATGAGGGAAAGTACAGCACTATAAACATTATGACTCTCACCTGAGCCTGCATGCAGTCTGGTGTAGCGCTCACTTTTCCAACTGTTTCAAAACAACAGGCTGTTAACATTGATTCATGCTAGCAACATATGTAGAGAACAGCCTTCAAATGAGATGAAACATTAATAAATGAGCATAAAAGGTTTTTAAGTTTGACATGACAAGTGTTCAGATTCTATAGAAATCTGTGACCCTTTCTGCTGAGTTTGGCACAGACCAGGATATAATTAAAGCTTTTCTTAGCATTACATGACAAATAAAGTCTCTCTGCAGTAAATTAGTGAGGTGTTAATTATGTTGGCAGTAAAAGTGATAATATCATTCTCACATTTACAAAAACACAAGACAGACCAGCTGCACCATTTATCTGTGAATCTGTTACAGGAATCACTGCGTCTGTTACTGCAATATATTCATATGACTCAAATATTGACTAACATCTTGTGTCCTTACACCACATAATGGCCAGCATTAAGTGTGAGGTTTGGGGTAAGTGTGAGGTGTGTGGTAAGTGTGAGGGGTAGATTTAAGGGTGGAAACAGAGTTTAAAACTCAGAGCTGAACTAACATGACTGTGGGCATCTCTCCTCCCGGCCGGGGAGGACAATGACTAAAAAACACTTTATCTCTCTCTCTCTGTTTTGCATATTGAAAATTGCCTATAGTGAATATTTTAAACTGTCATGTTTCCCTCTGCTTTCAGAATCAAAAACATTCTGGATTTCCAACTGAAGCAACTAAAAACATCTCTAACTGCCCTGACCTTGTCATGTTATTAAAATGCTACACATTTAATATACACTGCTCACAAAAAATTGGGGATATTTCAAAATGAAGTAGCAGAGGATCTCAGATCTGAAGTCTGAGTGTGACCTGATTTAGAAATCTGCACTAATGTAGAAGGCAGGATATTTATGATGAAATCTGAAATGCAAACACAAGTGCACAGTATTAACACAGGTGCTGATCCAGAGTCTGTGTGGAGTAAGACATCCAGCCAGCAGGTGGCGATACAGCATGTCATGCAGGTTCATTTGATCATTAAAAATACCTGTTGATAATGTGCCTTTACATCAACCCTGATCCCTTACTGCATCTACTGAAACTAAACCGAGGAAAATCTGTAAAAAACTATTAGAACAGAATAAAAAGTAACAGTATAATTGTTGATAATTATTGCAGTGTTAATGTAAACTAACTAATGCTCTGTTTTAATAAACAGACTGAGAGCTGCAGCACGTCTCAATCATGATATGATGATGATTCTGTTTGGACTGTTTAAACTGAACAAGAGCAGCAACATGACCCCACAGAAACATTCATCAGAACCACCCTGTGTGTCATCAGTCCAGCTCAGACCTCCAGTGTGAAGATGCAAAGCTACAACCATCATCTGAGCGGCTCCCTCACAAAAAATAAAAAAATTTCTTTCATTTTGTCACCATCACGTCACTCCCATCATGAAAACTATGAGTTTAGAGTCAAAAGAGACATCACTTTAAAACATTAGAAAGGTTTTGCACTATTATATCCTAATACTTGTACTTTATATTTTAACAATTTTAACAGTTTGTTTTATTGTCAGACAGTATTGTTTTTCTAAAACGTTCTCTGTGAAAACATCTACTGTGAAAAACCTTTTTAAAAAAGCCTTAAATTCAACATGTCAAAAACAGAGAAACCATAAAGAAACGTTGACAATAATGTGAAAGATCTGATGGATAATGTGATAAAATCCACCAATGTGTGATAATGAATGTCTGACTCTAACATTATGTCACCTGTTACATGTCTGCTTTCCAAATAAATCCAAGATTTAATGAAATGTTGATTTGAGCTAAAAACATCTAACTGTATAAAATAAGACCCATTGTGCCTGACGACAGTCACTTAAACTATTTAACTGCTCTCCTACAAAAATATAAAACATCACCTTATAATGTAATAAAAGGTTTTTTATAAAAGGTTTTCTCAGTTCTGAAGACTGATGCTTTACAAACAGACAGCGTAACGTTACAGTCTGTGATTCTCAGGTCATGTGTGTATGACAGAGCTGAGAGGATAACACCTCAGCTTATTGTCTTCTTATTGTCGACCCCCTGGCCTAGATCGGACGCGTCACCCATCATTAAACAAAGCAATATGTCCCAAATCCGACTGCCTGCCACGCCAGCTTCAAACAGAAGGATTACCAACCCGATCTTCAGGCCTGGCCCGGTGGCTCGCAGCTCCCACCAGGTTTGTCCAAATAAGCCCCAGCAAACATTCAAAAGGCATTTAGCTGCAGGGAGGAGAAAGAAAGTTTAACATCCTGCCGTCTGAACGCCGGCTTTTCTCTGACCTGTGGAGAAATTGCCCAGAGAGAAGAATTCTTGAACCTTTACTGAAGAAGCTGAAAGTCTCTCAGACAGACGCTCATATTAAACCCACTGCTTTAAAGGCATCTGTAAGACAAACTGCAGGAAATGTGTTTGATGTGGATTTATTCAGTTTTGTGTGTTTGTTGTGATTTCAGACACTATTTAAACCTCTCTCACAGCCTTGAGGTTAGTCTGCAGTTACACACTGTGTTCACTGACATCATCTGAACAGCTTCTGCTATATCTGGGACAGATGTATGATCTGTAGGTGTGTGTGTTACGGCTGTCGTGTGCCGCTGCAGAACTCAATAAATAACTTCTGTCTCAAGTCTTTCAGAAGCTCACATTTTAATCATCTTACACACAACAAAACACAAAACTGTGAATCACACGCATAATGCAGACGTCTGTCTGTCTGCCTGCCTGTCTGTCTGTATATATAAATGCTTTCATATAAAAACTTCCTTTCAATGAAATTGAACAGTGTATTAAAAACAGAAACATGGGCATCCTGTGCTGATGTAATTCTGTGGAACACTAAAGAGTAAATGAAGCTTGTCTCATTCCATCACATTAAGTTCTTCTATTAATGTCTAGACAGCCACCAGGTCTCCAACTTCAACGTTTCACCCGTATTAAGATGCACATTGACCTGTGACACAGAACACACACTGATTCTGCTGGAGAAATGGACTCCAATCACACAAGACTGGAAGAAATTGCAGACCAACCGCCATGAGAGAACGACTGAACTGAGCTGAGGCTGTAACTGCGTGTGCCGGACAGAGGGTCACTGAGTTATATGTGAGCAGAGGAGCAGGTGACAGATGCCTTTTAGCTGTTTATCACATGCTACACTCAGGCATGAGCTGCACTGTTAAAAATCAGCTGCAATTCAAGATCAAAGTCTCATCTGGTTAAACACACTTTCATCCTCTTGTGAACATTTGATAAAACCTCTCGCCTCGACCCTCTCAAACAAGTTGAGTGTTATTATACGTGACGTGTCGACACATGGCCCAACAGAACAGCACAGGGCCAGAAATAAAACAGCCTCATTCATTTCCCAGCAGAAATAACATTTCTCAATTACAGTTTACATTTAGTGATAATACAACTGAGCTCAGAGACACAGCAAATCTTCTGTAGGGCGACATCAGCTAGTGTAATACCCACTGTAAGTTTATAAGAAAGTTTCATAAATCTCTCTTAATAAAGAAGCAAACTAGCCATAATCCTGAAGAGCAATGAAGAGCAGTTGTGTGAGGAACAGACATTATCTGCTACGTTTTACAGTCACATGTCTGATCAATACAGTTCTCACCCTGTTCTGATCAATGCAGTCAATAACACCTGACAGAACCATTCCTCTCTCCCTACAGCAGTTTACTAACAACACGAGAGACAGAGAGAGAGAGAGAGACAGCATTTACTTTTGTGGGTGTCTGCTGGTGCATTTTAATATATTACCAATACAACTCCCATAATGCATTTCAGCATATACTTCAAACAGATTCTTTTCATGAGTAACCCACTCAGATTCAATCCTTTGATCTCTGGTTCCTATAAACCTTTCACAGAGTCCATCTATACAAACACAATACCAGAGACAGAGAACACAATGAAATGCTGTGTGTAGATTAGCATTAAATTACAGTGGCACTTATCTAACTGTAAATTCACCAGCTCAAGTCACCTGCTGTAGTATTACATCACACTTCATTTACAATACCATCTGATTCACACTGTTCATACAACCCTGGGCCAGTAAGTGATTCTGCTTTCAGACTGTATTAGTGAATCCTGGACTAACGCTCCATTCACATTCCTGCACCTTTACAAGAGTAACAACATCCAGAATATCTGCAGTGTGTGTTTCTGTTTCTGTTCATGCGCAGAAACGTTTCATCCACCATGATGTGTTTCACTGCACAACACAAACACATTCACAGCACAACATAAATTAAGTGATTCACTACAAACACAACATTCAAAACTACAAATACAAAATCCTGGACCAACTCATGTCCTGTTTATGTGTGTGAATAAATCTGATTAATAATTATACTGAGAGTAGAAAGACAATGAATATAAATGAACAACTTCCTGAATACAGACTCATTAAATCTATGAAGCTGCAGCAACAAAACAACAATAATTATAAACAGGCAGCAGGTTTACCTGTTAGTACAAAGAAAGTGATTCTAACAGTAAGAGAGCAGCCGTCAGTCAGTACTGAGATCCACATGTGACCCGGCTGAGACGTGTCTGTACTCACGCTGTGGGCAGCGCTGCTCTCATCAGTTTTGGGTTACTGGGTGTTAACAGATGATGTATCTCAGGAGGACACAGACAGCTGAACAGTCATTAGACTCAATGCTGCGGGAGGATATGCTAGCATCACTAACTGATCACCCTGAAACAAGAGCCATGAATATTCTCACAGTAAGACGTTTCATATCTGAGATCACTGCTCCAGAACATCAGACCGTCTGAATGCAACACACACATTAGGAAAAAGCTTCAATTCAGTTTTAACTGCATGGCAGTGAAGGTCTTTTGTTAACATCATATGTTAACCTTCTGTTAATATTAAAGCAGTTAAGACATTTTTTACATATTTTCAGTGAAGTATTTAATAAACTACAGTTATCATTACTGTACCTAAAAACGTCACATACAGTAAATAAGAATAAAGGTGTTGTGTGTCGTCTCTGCATCTTTGCTGTGAGGATTCATCTAGAAACCTTTATTTCAGATGCAGACAGGACGAGGAATAATGATTAGGAAATGTTGTGGATGGAAACACATTTCAGACTCACAGGCGCAGACAAAAAAAAAACACCAAATGGCCAATTCTGGAGGTTTCCAAATACTGAGAAGCACTTTTGTGACAAATGTTGCTGTATTTATGAGAACATTTTTTCAGGAGATGAGCCTCACAGGTACAGCTACACCTGTGTGTGTGTGTTTGAGGTGTGGAGCTAATATGATGCATTAGATGTCTCTGCTGAAATCTGCTGGACCTCAGGCCAGAAACAGCCTCAACAATATATGATTTATGGTCTCATTACCAGCAGCAAATGAGACTTTGAGATGACAGACTTCAAAACCTGCTGCTCAAACAAACACACATTAGTCAGGAGATGCAGAGACGGGCGTCTCATCTCCAGCTCTGAGGACTGAGAGAGGTCACGCTTAATAAATCATGTCTCATCACAGCACTCTGAAGATCTGGACACTTTGATGGAACTTGTTTTAGGCTGTAAGACATCGGGAAGGATCAGTGAGCGGATGTGTGGATCATATTTAACAAACTTAATGATGAGTTAATTTTCTTATATAATCTGCTGCTGAGCTTCTAGAGGACTTCTAGAGAACTTCCTGGATCCAAGCTCAGAACCTCAGAAAGGGCAAAAGCATTATGACAGGAGAGGAAGCAGAGGTAAAGTAAAGAGAAGAGAGTTCAGTTCTAACACAAGTCTCACTGCATTCAACCACCATCAACATTATTCAACATCTGACAAATATATCAGTCGTGTTTGAAGAATCATCAAATGAAATGCAATTAGCTGAACATTAACTGCTCACCAGTTTAACTGAAGAATTTCTCTCATTATTTACAGCTTGTGTCGCTCACACACAGTTTAGCACAAGCACTGAAGGTCCTTATTAGCAACTAAACAAAAACTGAAAACTAAGCAAAACAGTTCAAAACATCTAAACTGATACATAATGAGAGAAACAAGATAAAACAATGAATCACTGATTCAAGTCATTTTAAATTCTAAATCAGTGAACAATAAATCCAATATGAACATTATTTTTTTTAAAGACATACAGGAAAATTTACTCTCATGTTGTTTCAAACCTGCAAGACTTCGCAAGAATGTTTACGTTTTGCTGTCACTGCATGTAAAGACACAGGCAGTGAAGAGATCAGATCACAGAGAGAGTCAAGAACAGACGTCTTCGTTCTGACGATGTTCTTTCACCATGTAAAGTTTGTCTGAATGAAATGTACACATTTCAGAATAATGAGTTGTAATAAATGATTGTGTGTTTGGGTTTATCAGCGCTGTCAGATGTCAGATGTGAGTGATACTGGTCAAATCAACACGCTGACATTTGGCCATCATACACATAAGACACAACAGGGCTAATTCATCTTTTAACAGAAGGTCAAAATTAAATGGCAAATGCCAAATCAGAGCAAAAACAAACCCTGTGCAGCTGCTTGTACAACAAACTGTGGCAGGACACATTACCTGAAGGTCAAATCCTGTCTAACTCACAAAATAATCCAGCTAAAGTTCCTGGAAAATATTTGGTATGAATGTGGATAGTTTATAGACTGACCCATCCACCCCAGTCACATCAGAAATAATAACACTGGATTATCTACCAACAATGGAAACAAATACTGAATTCTGTTCAGTAGCCAACTCAAACTCAAGAACCTCAAGAATTAAGAATCTCAAGATTGATTTAACATGTTTTATTAACTTGTGATGATTTATAAAATCCCATTGAAATTGTTAAGTGAAATAACTTAACACCCCAGTGTGGTGTTTAGCTAATTTAGCGGACCGGCCTGTTGACAAGAACCCAAGGCCCCATTAGACAGACCACCCAGACCAGTGCAGTTGTAACTTCTCATTTATTTTATATATTTCTCTTTTAT
>JBAJNP010010308.1:12829-16650 GCA_036877545.1 Yasuhikotakia modesta
AGTAATATTTCTGATTAGCTATACAAAGTTACTTACAGTATATGAACTATGTGTTACTAACAAAAGATTTAAAGTAGAATCAGAGGCCAGAGACATCAGAAACTGGCTTCAATGTAATACCCATGCCATTTATTTAAAGCAAATAAAATAAATAGTAATTTATAGGTAATATTACATTACAAACTACTGACCAATGAGAATCAATGACAGGGAAATGACAGAGGTGATTCCTGTGAAGAGATCTTCACGTGTGATTTTGAAAGTCTGCCGTGGAAGATGAGGACACGTCACCGTTTCTCTCATGCCACTCTCACTCACAAAACCTTTAATTGCTGAGAGTTTGTGTGTGTTCTTGATGTGCTGAAGATATTTTAATCTGACACTAAACACTTCATGAAGAACATTTACATTTAGGCATTTAGCAGACACTTTTGTCCAAAGCGACTTACAAAGCGAGGAGAACAATGAAGCGATAAATCCTAAGATAACAGAACGCAAAGTCATACAAAGATACAATTCTTCTGCCTCAGACATCATTCATGGGTTAATGCTGAATTTTTAAAAGTACATAAACTCATTAACCTAAACTGAAAAAAAAACATGGTTTTATTGTGGTTAATAAAATGTTCTACTGTACAACATGCTGTAGAGTGTTAGCAGAACAGCATCAGTAATGCGATGACTGCGGTTTACGTACATGACTTCCTCATGAACATGTGGGATGTTGTGTGGGGATGATTTGTAATTCCCCAAAACTGCTTCCACTCAACTCAGAGATGCTGAACCACAAACAGACCCTGAGGACAACAAATGCAGGAGCGCCAAGACTGTCCCGGAACATCTGGGCCAATAGAAGACCTGCATTTAAACCCAATTCCCTCAGAACAAATGCTCTCCATTAGAGCGCTAGCATCTGATTAAGACTGTGAAGCAGATGAATTAATTAAATGTTGTACAGAATAATTAGGAAAAATCCATAATTCATGAAAGCTCATGAATGTTTCATGATGCATGCTGTAATAAACCACTGGAAATTTGAATGAATAAAAAAGGGAAAATTAGGATCTCTGAAGGTTCTCACCCATTTCTTGAAGTTTCAAACACTCTTGTGATTCTGCAAAGGAGTTGAGATGCCGTTTGAGGCGGGAGAGGTAAAACTGTGTCACTGATCTTGCAGTAAGAGTAAAGCAGACACAGCTGAACACAGGCCTGAGGAGAAGAACAACATTTAGAAGTGTCAAAAGTTCATTCTGTACAGATTCATGTCCCAGTACACAAAAGTAGGTTTTAAATACAGTAGTTCAGTTTTCCATTAATTTTCACCCTCTCACTGACTTTCAGAATGAAACAGGCTGTTTTGGTTGCTGTGCCTTTAAGACTGTCTACAGTAAATGATGCTTCACTTAAACTGAAGGCTGGAGACTTCACACAGAGCCTGAAAACAGACGCACGTTTGTATCTCCTCGTGTGAGCTACAAGACCCCAGACCCCTCTGTTCAGACAGA
This sequence comes from Yasuhikotakia modesta, assembly GCA_036877545.1. Taxonomy (NCBI): domain Eukaryota; kingdom Metazoa; phylum Chordata; class Actinopteri; order Cypriniformes; family Botiidae; genus Yasuhikotakia; species Yasuhikotakia modesta. Next base: position 14,335 of record JBAJNP010010308.1, read on the forward strand.
TGCATCGCAGCAACACCAGAGATGATGAAGATCTGAACAGTTGACTCTGTTTTGATTCCACTAGTGTTTGTTTCACGGCCCCAGCAGACCTTCTGTTCCTGTGTGTTTTTTTGTTGTCAAATCTCTGGGTCTTTGGCAAACAGATCTCAAAGACAATACACCAAAAACCTAAATTAACTTCATTCCATCTGCTGTGTCTATACGGCTTCTCTTGACTAATAGACACTCACTGAACTATGTCTTCATTACAGACTCTAGTGAGGGCTAATCACATTTGCTCTGTTTGTTTGGGCTAGTCAATGTTCCAGGCAGTGTGGAAAACAAAGAGAAGCAGGAGAGTTTATTAACATGAAATAATAATCTTTTTTTATGATTCACATTGCATGAATTGTTACGAAATGTTCCTGTTGACAACATCAGATTTGAACTGTGCCATACAAAACAGTCTTTCTTCACACTAACTTACACACGCATATGTTGGGCTGCTTTAGGTTAAACTGGGTCACTATAAATCCATATTAATCAGCAAAAACTTATCAGTAAAGTGATGATGTGAATAAATGATGCCCTTCTAAACACTCTCTTCCACACATCAGCCCTCCTACCTCACATCGCTACAATATGAGCGCTAATCCATTTCTACAACAACAAACTCCCCCATTCGCAGTGACTAATCTAAAGTTCAGCCCTACCTCTGTTTAAAAGATATTGTCTGTTGTGATGACAGTCTGAGGTTTGAGAGGAACTTCTCACTGACACACAGAACAGCACTCAGGACACACCGGTTGTGGGCTGCAGCTACAACACTCTGACTCTAATGTAAAATCACCTACACTGTCTTAAAATGTCTCCTAGGTAGGCAGCGTACTAGGTTGTTGGACTGAATCATCATTCCTCCACCATCTTCTGATCTGTAATCATCTGAAGAAGCTCTTCATTATAACGCAGCAGTTCCTGACATCTGTTAGTCAACAGCTACAGTCACATACAGTTCGGTTGTTCAACACTGCATTTAAAACCAAACAGGTCAAACTCATCCTGAGAATTCACATAGTATTACACCTGCACATGTGAACACACACAAACTACTTTATGTAAGTCTGGCTGCAACATAAACGCAGTTCCCTACATGATACACCATGCAGAGAGTTCAAGACGCTGTAGATGTAACTCATTTATTAAATCATGTTAACAATGAACAAGTAATTGTGTCGCTGTCTGTGACACCTGTTACTGTAAATAGCTGTTCATCACAAACACTGACTGAAGCCTGTGAGGAGCTCACAGATACTGTAGGGCAGATGTTACTGTCTAAACCACGGCTTCATTATAACGAGACGAATGGAACCCAAAATACCATCTGCCAAAAATGATACTCAGTTTATCTCATTAATAGCTCTTGATTTGCAGAAACTCACACCATCTGCCCCTCAACACTTTCCTAAGCAGCAGAGATTTGCATCCACCTGTGGCCTTACTAAGAGGAAAACACACCTGCACCCTTAAGACCTGCCACAGCAGCAGATAGTTAGATAGATAGACATTCCATATGGACCACACTGCAGCTAAAGCGACAGCATCTAAATCCCTAATGAGAAACAGAGTGTGCAGAAAGGGTCTGCTGTCATGCTACAGCCCACCTGTGACAGCAGAAAGCATGTGTTGATGTTCTCAGCAGGTCTACAGTTTAAGAGGCTGGTGGTCATGAGGTTCTGCAGTGCTGTGGCTATGTTTTCCTCCACCTGTCCAAGAAAAGAACATGAGTTAGCCCAACACAAATCAACTCACACCAGCACCAATATATTCACTCCTGCAGCGACCGCTCGCTCCTGCAGCTCATTTACCTCATACCTGCCTGACTGACACTTCACAACAGCTCTTACTGAGATCATTAAAGGGTTTGTGCACCTAAAACCGCACATGTAAACATCAAATGATTTTCACTAAACAACTAGATGTTAAGAACAAAGTGGATTTTAACTTTTGAGGAGTACTGTTTACATCTGATATATGAAGCTACATGTTCATGGCAGTATTAAATGCATTTTCATTTGCAGTGGGCTCAAATAATCCACCTTCTGGCAATGGATTCATTCCCACTGAATAGTGAAACACAGCTCCAGTCTTCAGTGCAGAAACTTCCTGCTTCATCTGAAACTGTTTTCATGCAGCCAGACACCATTTTGCACACCATTTTTGCACAACCAAAAGTATAATAGTTATTTCCCAACAGCAGTGATGCTAAAGTCCCTTTAAGGAAAGTCATGTCACTCAGTGGCCGTATCTACAGCAGCTGCTGCAATTCATATTCATTTG
>JBAJNP010010309.1:4837-16650 GCA_036877545.1 Yasuhikotakia modesta
TTACCTGGCAGGGGTTTTGGAGGGGGCAGTTTAGGGTTACTGCTTGGTGTGTGAACGCTGCAGATTTTAATAAATCCAGCCATGAGCATGATCAGAGCCACACCCATCAGTAAGACCGCCCACCAATGAGCCTGTGCACAGAAAACACACACTTACATAGGCACACATCCAGATCTGAGCAGCACCATCAATCCACACGTCCATGTTGACACAGACACTTACCACGATCCACTCTGCAATGTTCTCGTACAGCTCCGGGTTGAAGATGGCCTTCTTGAGTCGAGCCAGAGGACCGTCAGCGTCCACCAGGCGACACTTCATGAAGACGTCGCAGTAGCCTCTGAAATCGTTGCAGGGCGAGCCGGCCTGGAGGGTCGTGACCTTCTTATTGAAGAAACGGGCCAGACGCTCAGAGCCCGTACTGCTGCAGGTGCTCGGGTTCACTGCGGACACACGACATCATCATTGATCAGTCACAGGCTGCCAGGACTATGACATCTTCATGGCTCAACAGGTAGAGCGTTGCATTAGCAGGTTGTGGGTTTGATTTCAGGGAACACAAGTACTGATGTATCTTGAACTCACTGTAATCATCTGACGAATGAATGTAAATGTTTGCACAAACAGTAAAAACAGGATTTCATCACATTTTATATTACATTATTTTGTTTAAACATTTCATTTATTCTGATTACTAAATGTCATTTAAATGTTAAATAACTGTAATCAGAAGACTGTAAATCACAACAGATTACATTTGCTAATATGTTCTGCAAAGTCTAAAACACAGTAAGATTTACGAAAAAACCTCCAGCTGTAGTTATTAATACTCCTAATATAAACTGAATGAAAATAAAGTAATTAAGCATAACTGAATGTAAATGAAAAGCTTGTCCGATTTCAGAAAGCTCTGCTTGTCTCTCTCAGTGATGAGTACATATAGTTACACATGTAGCAACAAATGTAATATTAAAAGTAAGATGCCTTCTTGATTGTTTCTGTACATACTTTTCTCCATGCAGCAAACATGACAGAGTTCGGTTTCATCTTTCCCGTCCACACTGGCGCAGGTACACACCTCCAGACCGTACTTCTCACAGATGGAGCCCGAGCAGCCCTGAACACACACACACACACTTATACAGCACCTGAGGTCACCTGCACCGCTCTCCTGAGATCTGAGGTCACTCACCCCGTTGAGACAGACTTGTGTGTCTCCGTGGCAGGCGGTGAAGTTGGCTTTGGGCTCTGAGGTGGGACAATGGGCCGATGCCCCGTTGCACATGCCCTGATGAGCGCACTCGGACTCCTCTCGACATTTCTCGTTGCGGCTCTTGTAGATACAGTCAGACGTGCAGCAGGGACCCTGACTGGGACTGAAGGTGTTCAGACGTGTTAGCATCTCATTGCTGTGACCGTTCATGTGTTTCTGCAGCCGAGTCTTACCTGCACACTTTGTTGGGCTTCAGTTTGCATTTCTTATTGTCTGGCTGATTAGCGTCATAGCAACAATCATCTTTACACTGATCACTGTAGCCACAGTCACACTCCTCTCCAGGTTCAACCAGACCGTTCCCACAGATGGGCTGCCCCGATTCTGTCCAAACAAACACACAAGAAACAACAGCATTAGTGTCAGAGTTCCAGAGATTTATCACAAACATCAGTCAATATTCCTCCAGATCTTTCTACTCACCTACAAAACAGCTTCCACGCTTCTTCTCCAAGACCTGGCTGATGTTTTTGATGCTGCACACGGAGAATTTGTTGTTGTTCAACTTGTCTCCTGATGTCGCTCTGGCATACATGATGTAATTTCCTCTTTCCTTCTTATCCTGGCTTTTGGACTCACCCGGGGTGCACTCTGACCCAGAATCATGCTAACGGGCCACAAAAAACAGCTTCATCAAAGCCCTCAGAAACTTAGTTGGGTCAGGTTTTACATTACAATTTCTCACTTTGCATACACACACACACACGCACACACGTGTGCGCACACACGCTACCAGTTAAAGTTTGTACTGACCTTAAATATTTGCTAAGAAATTCAACAAAACCAACTTAAGACATCAAAAGAAACACAAGTCAGTGTCTTCATTAACTTACCGGAGAGCCAAAGTTGTGTCCGACTTCATGAGCAAATGTTATGTGTGAGACTTTAGGAGGCACGTGGGAGGCGTAATTTTGAACCGTGATGATTCCAGTGTTTAAGGACTTCTTCTTACCATCTGAATATAATTTACTCTTCTCACAGATCCCACCAGAACTTCCTGAAACACACAGCAAAACCTGAATCAGAACCAGAACATCTGGTTCATTCAACACACCATTCAGTCAGTCGTGTTTCTCTTCTTTACCTGCTGGTGCCCCGACCCAGGCCAGACCCAACACACCGTCATCAAAGTCTCTGTCTGTGAAGACGTACGCCAGGCAGTAATCATCATGGTTCTGTTCCGAGTTCAGCTCTAGAAACTTCTCCACACCGATGTTGGCAAAGCGGAACGGGTTGGAGCGATCTCGCTCGTCATTGGTGGTGTTAATCTGAGGAACAGATCTATTTGTTAGGAAGCTTAAACGGCAACAAACACACACATATGAAGCAGCACTCTCCTGCAGTCCTGAGAACCTGACGGCATGCTTGCATTGAGCCATTCTTATTTGTTTCAGCTGTATGGCATCATGTGATCTATTAATATTACGAGTAAAATTACCCTGATTCTCTTCACCATAAAGCTGATGTTACGGATACCCATGAAATCTGTTCCTTGGTAAATGGCATCGATGGCCTTCACGTGACTGGAGATCTAATTGGGTGCAGAAAGTCATTAACAAAAAACACGAACTGTGTCTGTCATTGCAACAGCTGATCACAGGAAGTGATGCATACCTGAGCGATGACAGCCTCTCTGGTCTTGTAGTATTTGTAGAATAGGTGATCAGTCTGGATGAAGAGCTGACAAGTGTTCTTCTCCACCTGAGTCATTCTCTTCTTCCTCAGAAGAACAGGATTGTTTGGGGACATACTCTCTAAATTTACTTCCTATAAACAGAGGAACAATGGCAGTTATGCTTAGACTGTCTGAAAATCCGTGTTTCCACTTCATAAACAAACAGATGCTAACAGATGATCCTTACTCATAATAAACCATTTTTTTATAGTGTTTCATAAAGAGTTTTTCAGATGCATCAACAGATTTCCAATGTTTTTGGAAGTCTAACCTTCAGCGGTTCCTCCACAGCCGACGCCTGATATTTCTTCATCCTCTCAAACACAGATGAATCTGCACAACCACCTTCCGGCCCATATTTATGAGGATAATCTGAATCAGGTGACAGGAAGAGGAAAATTAAATGGAATACTGAACTTCATTGAAGAAACACTTGAACCATTTTATACTCCTTCAAAATAGTTTTCCAAATGCCACCCGTAACATCTGACATTCAATCAGATTTCTAAGAGGACTGTGACAGCTTTTAAGACTTACGAATGTCGTCCTCGTGGTAAATGACAGAGTGGTAAGGAACATTTTTGTCCTCCATGTATCTCTCAGCCGGTTCCACATAATATGTTCCTCGTTGAGTCTGGATGAAGCCATCAAAGCGCCCGTCCACCACTGAGCCGTGAGTCAGAGTGCCCTGCTCTCCTGAAGAACACAAGCAGGTCCCAGATCAGTGCACAATATATAGAATCATGGAGTGCAGCCTGATCTTAAATCAGAATCAGTATTATACACTATTATATACTAATCAGTGACAGATTTCTTTGGTGTTATGTGAAGGACTCGTCAGCAGTTGTGATTTAAAAGATTTCTTCAAAATGACAGGAATCAAACACTGACATCTATGCTAATGTAACCAAAGTAAATATTATAAACCTCAGGCTAGAGAACCAATAAATCAAACTCCACCCCACCAAGAGTTTTTGGTTAACCACACAGGTCATCTTGTTCTTATGGGAAATATGGGCAAATAGGTTCTTATGAGGAAAAACATTAGCGGAAGGAAGTGTTTTTATTTCTGCTTTAAATCCTGATCTGCGCACCATAGATTTCTCCAGTGTAAATGTGAGAGGTTTCGTAGGCCATCTCCTTTCCAAACATCTCCAGTTTAAAGTTTTCCGAAAACAACCTGGTGTCCCGCTTCATTCGGAGGTTGAAATGCCTGAAAGATGGAAAACAAAATTAAATTTTTCTCCAATTATTTAAACCGGTAGATACATTTTTCTGAACAGTAAATAAAATGTTTATGAGCACAGCAAACATAGCTGTTAAAAAAAATGACAAAAGACTGTAGACAGAAAAGGCTTGAAGATTGAACCTCAGATTTGACATCTGTGCTTCATTACAGTTGTGCTGATATAATCATAATCATAAACTTTGGACGTTTGTAGCTTTTGTTGTGGATAAAAAGACAGAGGTATTTCTGTCTGCAACATGTATTCTGTTTGCTATTCTGTGCATGTTAATGCCAGACAACGTTGTTCAGAAAACCTTTTTACAGACAAAGTTTTTCAGAATTTCATGATATGGTGAGAATTAACAATAAGACCAGGTAAAAGTGATTTAACATTGTCCTCGCAATTAAAAACAACTGAATTCACAAAATGATCCCACAGAGAATAAATATTTACATGTGTGTTTGTACTCTCACCTGCCGTGAGCATGAAACTCCAGCTGCAGAAAGCGTTCGTGGTGTGATATCGCCCTCTTAGCTCTCTGATGGTTGTTGTGCACCACCTCTGTGTCATAGGACAGACCTTCATAGTGCCGGATGTACTTGTTCAGGGGGTTGCCATAGTAACCTGTTCACGAAACAAACATCACTGTTTGACAAACACTGAAGTGATTTCCCACTCATGCCCAATATTGGATTGCCTAGGAACAAAATATTGCCTTTATAAAACAGTTTATAAATAAGAACAGCTATAAACCAGAAGCAACATAAAATGTAACATTTCACACACATATTTTTATCATTGTTGCTCCATCATCAGAAAACACAGAGAATTGATACAGCAAGAATAAAAGTTACAGTGCTGTTACACACAACACTATCATGACTGCGTGACTGTTACAGTGCTGTTACACACAACACTATCATGACTGCGTGACTGTGACAGTGCTGTTACACACAACACTATCATGACTGCGTGACTGTGACAGTGCTGTTACACACAACACTATCATGACTGCGTGACTGTTACAGTGCTGTTACACACAACACTATCATGACTGCGTGAATGTTACAGTGCTGTTACACACAACACTATCATGACTGCGTGACTGTTACAGTGCTGTTACACACAACACTATCATGACTGCGTGACTGTTACAGTGCTGTTACACACAACACTATCATGACTGCGTGACTGTTACAGTGCTGTTACACACAACACTATCATGACTGTGCAACTGCTCACATAGCAGGTCACATGTTCACATGGCGTTCACATAAACTGTGCGAGACAAAATATTTAAATGTACATAAACTAGCTTGAATTCAGAGGGATAAACAACTGCATTAAATATCTGAAACGAAACAGAATTTGTTTTGTAATTACAGTTACAACACTGTGTATAATACATGTTCTGCTGCACAAAACCCTTTTGCAGACTGCTAGGTGTATCAACGAAACAACATTCAACATGATTTAAATTATTAATATAGTACTTTTGTCACTAGACATTTATTTTAATCCGTGTACCATTTGACATTTTAAAATGTAGTTTCACAATGAGCCTATAGGGACATATAGACGTATAAAAACCATTCTGAGAAACTATTAACGACAGCATGCATGAAAAACATGAAGCTCTGCGCAGCCTAAACCTTCTGCGTCTAAATGAACTATGATTTAACGTTATTGAGTCATCATTTGTTTGTCTTCATGGGGGAATTAAATACAACATCATGAACCGGAGGCAGTGCTATATGCTCGCAGTAAATGACGGGGTCTCCTCCAGCCATCCATCCATTTTATGCTGGATGTGTTAGCCAGCGGCACCCAATCCTGCTCGAAACCGGCAGAACAGACGCTGGATCTGCACCTCACAGCCTGCAGTTCATCTAGAACCATCTTTTGCGATCGCACACGCCATGAATTTTGACGGTGAACGGGTGGATTTACCGGTGGGTGTTTGTGATCGTAAGAGTTGCGGTAGCGGCGACGCTCGCGCGAGGGAGCGAATCAGAGCCAACGCGGCTGAAGCGGTAACTCACCTCGGGCGGGTCCGAAAGCGCACAGCAGACACGCCAGCGCCGAGAGCAGAAGCGTCGCCGCGGACAGATGCATGTTTGGCGCGTGGACGACGACGGTCGGGTTGGGTTTTATTGTTTACAGCTTCAGACTCGGGTTCGGGGCTTTACGCGCTGACGTCAGACGCACAGTGAGCCCTCCCCCCTCCTGCAACCATCACAAAGAAACGGTGTCGGTGGATTTTTATGTTTTAATCTCAAACGTAAAGAGCAAATTAATTTCAGTTGTTTTATGACATCTTAAAAGTATTAATAGTCAGAAACGTACATGCTGATAGGGTAAAAACAGTGTGACGGCCCCCGTATTAATTCAGTTTGTTCCTGGTCGCCAGAATTCCCAGAAACACCTGCTGTGCTCCCAGAGGTCGTGTGCAGACCTCCAGTGACGTCGATTTAGGAGCGCATATGAACAGCGCATATGAACAGCACATATGAACAGCGCATATGAACGCACATATGAACAGCGCATATGAACAGCGCATATGAACGCACATATGAACAGCGCATATGAACAGCGCATATGAACGCACATATGAACAGCGCATATGAACGCACATATGAACAGCGCATATGAACGCACATATGAACAGCGCATATGAACAGCGCATATGAACAGCGCATATGAACAGCGCATATGAACGCACATATGAACAGCGCATATGAACAGCGCATATGAACAGCACATATGAACGCACATATGAACAGCGCATATGAACAGCGCATATGAACAGCACATATGAACGCACACAATCACAGTGTCTTCCGCAGAGCTGTGTGTCATTATGTACCGTTCACCCATAACATCAACACCAGTGAAAACGTAACATACGGAGGAACACAACAGGCAGAACATAAAATAAATCTAAAATAAATGCATTCATGTGTACAGAATTGAAGATTTCACTCTCTGCTGGCTAAAACTGTCACATATAATGCTGTTAGTTTTAATCAGGCTTTGTTATATCTGAAAATATGAAGTATATGATGTTGTTATTGTTATGTTATTGCCATCCCAAATCATGAGACAGTCACTTATTGTAGTTAGTACAATAAGTGTTGACAGATAGCAAGGAACATGTTGTCATTGTTTTACCGGAGAGTGACATTATATTAAAAAGCTGTTTTGTGAATTATTGCCGGTCACTGTCGTTCAGTGTCAATATGGCTGCAATCACCTATTAAAGACTTATTAGTTTAAATAAAATACTTTTATTAATACGATCGGTGTGTGTAAAGTGTAACATTTTGGTGTTTGCATTAGAGTGCGTTTGTGATGTTTTTATATGTGTCTATAGTTGTTTACTCTTCATGAACTTCACACATCTGTACAGCGCAGCGACAGTAAGTGTTGCGAGCAAAGTTTTACAAAGCGTTTCACATGAACGTAAATACATCTACGGAAGCCGCGAGCGAAGTGGATTGTGGGATTGACAGCTACTGTCGCGTTAAATCCCTCAGATTCAGCAGCAACAGGAACAGTCAGCGGGAGCTTTCAGGTCCGAGATGGACGTTATCTCACTCTCTGGTTGTATTGGGGCAGTTGTGGTGGTGAACTGGTGTACTGGTGAGCTGGTTAACTGGTGAGCTGGTGTACTGGTGAGCTGGTTAACTGGTGTACTGGTGAGCTGGTTAACTGGTGAGCTGGTGTACTGGTGAGCTGGTGTACTGGTGAGCTGGTTAACTGGTGTACTGGTGAGCTGGTTAACTGGTGAGCTGGTGTACTGGTGAGCTGGTGTACTGGTGAGCTGGTTAACTGGTGTACTGGTGAGCTGGTGTACTGGTGAGCTGGTGTACTGGTGAGCTGGTTAACTGGTGTACTGGTGAGCTGGTTAACTGGTGAGCTGGTGTACTGGTGAGCACACGTGTATGTATGTGTGTGAGTGTGTATGTATGTGTGTGTGTGTGTGAGTGTGTATGAGTGTGTGTGTGAGTGTGTGTGTTTGTGTATGAGTGTGTGTGTATGTGTGTGTGTGTGTGTGTGTGTGTGTGTGAGAGTGTGTATGAGTGTGTGTGTGTGTGTGTATGTGTGTGAGAGTGTGAGTGTGTGTGTGTGAGTGTGTGTGAGTGTGTGTGTGTGAGAGTGTGTGTGTGTGTGTATGAGTGTGTGTGTGCGTGTGTGTATGAGTGTGTGGATCGACTGGTTAAATCAGCTCGTTTATTTAACATGTTCAAATGTTTGTCGGTTAAAACAGTAAAAAATATTTTTTACCTGTTTAAAGAACCAGAAACATACATGATATTATGGCATATATCTTTATTTTGTTTATATTTTATATTATTTAAAATAATATAAATAATACCATTTCAAAAATAAGTTTGTTTCTATAATGATCCCAGGTCAGATGTGACTGTAGTGAAGATGAGCAGGTACCGGAGAGGAAGGAGCAGACAGCAGAACCAACACGGCATCATCGGGTGAGCAGCTCATGTCATTTAAAACATGTAGAGCAAATCGTTTCTATAGGTAGTTGATGTGTCTGTCTTGTGTGCACTGCAGAATGATATTTCATCTAAACATAATGTTTATTCTTTGAGGGCATATTACAGTACCTGGTGTAAGTCAGTGCAATTTGTAAATATTTAACCTAGAGCAGAGGTTTTTAAAGTGTGGTAGTGGTACGCGGGCTCCCTCTAGTGCAACGCAGAGGAATAACGCATAGGATGTTATAGGATGATCTTAATGCTGGTGTTACAGGTGTAAAATGATATTAACCAAACGCTGCTGTGTGCTGAGTGCTGTGTAACATCATAGACACGTTGTTTTATGAATCAGAACGATAGTGTTATTATTGCTCCAGCTGTAACCCGTAAACTCGTGTTAACCACTATTTTTGGGTGATGTGCTGAGATGTTTACAGTAGCAGGTGATTTACATCATAACTGTTACTGTATTGCGTATGTTAATATGACTGCAGCACTGTATTTACCAGTCAGCGTCTAGGACAACACCTCATTTGTCTTATATGTCCTTGTTTGTCATTTTTGTTTTGTTTTTTAATTCATTTATCTTAGACAAGCTTTATTAAACTGTATACTTTTTTGATTGAGCATGTAAAAATAGCTGCAGTTTTGGAGTTGATTTAAACATTAATCAGCTCAAGCAGCATTTGTCATTAGCTGGGTAAGAAAATCTGAAAATCATCTTCCTTTACAAGCTTTTGCTTTCTGTGTCTTCAGAAGTGATCTTTCAGCTTTAATGTTGGCCAATCACAGTCTTTATGAATGGTCTTTGGTTTTATATTGTTTGATAGCCGACAGGAAACTCTTTGTGATTAGTGATGTTTAGAATCAAATAATAGCAGTGTTAATTGTTGTCATGCCGACAGTATCTGCCCCTCCCAACTGCCTCCCCCCACCACCCAACAGCTCAGTTACCCCATCTCCTTTCTGCCCCTCCAGGGACTTAAGTGTGTGTTCCACACATCTCTGTATAATAACATCACCATGATGATCTGGTTCAGGTTCAGTGTTTACTGATAGTCCCTGTTTGTCCATTAACTGAAAAACACTTCATGCTCTGTGTCTGATGTTCTGTGTGTGAGTTCAGTGTTCTGGATGTGTCTGATGTTCTGTGTGTGAGTTCAGTGTTCTGGATGTGTCTGATGTTCTGTGTGTGAGTTCAGTGTTCTGGATGTGTCTGATGTTCTGTGTGTGAGTTCAGTGCTCTGGATGCGTCTGATGTTCTGTGTGTGAGTTCAGTGTTCTGGATGCGTCTGATGTTCTGTGTGTGAGTTCAGTGCTCTGGATGCGTCTGATGTTCTGTGTGTGAGTTCAGTGCTCTGGATGCGTCTGATGTTCTGTGTGTGAGTTCAGTGCTCTGGATGTGTCTGATGTTCTGTGTGTGAGTTCAGTGCTCTGGATGTGTCTGATGTTCTGTGTGTGAGTTCAGTGCTCTGGATGTGTCTGATGTTCTGTGTGTGAGTTCAGTGCTCTGGATGTGTCTGATGTTCTGTGTGTGAGTTCAGTGCTCTGGATGTGTCTGATGTTCTGTGTGTGAGTTCAGTGCTCTGGATGCGTCTGATGTTCTGTTGATGTGATGTTCTGATCTGATCTGACACTAGTGCCCCCATCACCCTGTGCATGTGATTAATGCAAATCATTTTGTCCCTCATGAATTTAGGGGGTTGGTTAGAAAGAGGATGCAGCTTCCACGGTGAAATGGCCCCTGCAATTATGGGATGATAAATTCAGGACCTTTTTTCCATCTAAATACATGCAACCAAACAGCAGTACATCTGTGGCTTTAGTTGAATAAGTGTTTAAAATCTCTGCTCCATCATGCTGTCTATTGGGACGCAAATCTAAATGATGTTAATGCAGAGAGGGCTGATTTCAGTCAGTGTGTCAGTGCATTTGAGAGACTCTTTATGAAAAATGTTGCAAGACTATCTACTGATACGCTTCAGTGCCTATGCTTTAGCCTGACTGATTTCACTGGATTTATGCTTTCATGAAGGTGTCATGCAAAGATATGAGGCAAATACAACTGTATCAATAAGCCTTCCTAAATTATTTCATCTTTATTTCTAGGAATCTAGTAACATTCTGAAAACAAGGTTTTAAACAGTCGCTGTCGCCCACAGATACTGACATGTTTCATGATCTTTGAGACAGAATCTCTGAACAGTCAGTCATGTGAAGAGATAAGACAAATCTTGGGCTTCCTGAAAATATAGGAAATGTTTTTCAATGTTTTCTTTTGAAGAATTGATCCATGTCAAGCTGTGATGTTTATTGATTTGCTTGTGTGATCAGTTTAATCATGTTTAGATCATGAATGACAACCATCCAAGATGTTTAATTTAACAGTGACTTTTAACCTGATGCAACTTGTCTAAATCTTTATTTGCAATGATGTCATTAACAACACAGAGCAGAAAGCAAACAGCTTAATACAGTGAAAACCTCATTCACTGAAGAAATGCGACAGTAAAGCACAAGGATGGGAACAGACGCGTCGCACAGGTGAATGTGCAGCAGCATATATCAGCAATAACAGGTACTAGTGGCTGCAGCTGAAGCAGCCAATCAGCGTCTCTCTGCTGCGTCACCGCGACGCGTTCAGTGCGTTTCATAGCAGGATAACGCGCCTGTTATCGCAGCCAGTCGCCCGCGACGCTGCGTCTTCTGCAGGTGATCGGGCAGATAATCGCTATCGCAGGTGAGAATGACGCGATGCTTCACGCGCGTGTGTTTGATGGTGTGGGAGTAACGCGCGTTGCTTGAGGATGATGAGGATGAAGATGCTGCTCATGTAGCCGTACCGCAATGCAGGCGAGCGCGAAGCTGTTTCTGTCTCGTGTGTCGCGCTGTTAGATTCACTGCCATTGATTTTAGGCTGATGAATGTGTGTTTGATGCGTCAAAATCAGGCGCGCCTGCGTCTTGGCAGCGCGTTGTTTTTGTCGCTCGCAGTTGCGCTCGTTATCTCGTTACAGAAACGTGTAATAATATGAGCTATAAGGTAAACATCAGACACGTATGTAAAGAGCAGCTAATAAACACTTACTGTATCTGATGTGTGTAACAATGTGTGCGGTGGCGATTCACATACATGTG
>JBAJNP010010310.1:0-16649 GCA_036877545.1 Yasuhikotakia modesta
AAGTCTTTTACCTCAACTTCATTCTCTAGAGCTATCATTCGATGCTCTTTCCCCTGATGATCCAGCTGTAGTTGCTTATACTCTGAGTCTAAGTCTTTAGCTTTTTTCCTCAACATTTGCGCTTCACTGTGTTCTTGCCTAAAGTGGATGGGAAAAAAATTACAATTTTATACCAACAGATGTATTGTTATTAACATTTCCACACCACTTTACCATAATTACTAGTTTATATCGCAATACACTATGCGCATATATGGATAAAAACAAACAAAACTTTAACATTAAAATTACCTGTGTGATGCGTTTCGAAGTAAAAATGATGCTTCATCAAATTTTTGGGCCCTGACTTCTGTGAGTTGTTTTTCTACTGACACTCGAGCCTCTGTTTCCATTCTGATTTTCTTTTCCAGCAGGGAACTGTTTTGTTTGTCCTTCTGTCGGGATTTTGTCAGACACTGAATCCTGCATGGCAACACACCAGAGAATTCAGATAAACAGCATTAGCTTTTATGTTCAATTCAACACACTTTTCCAGCAGGGAAGTTTGACTTTTCATAGATGTCCTTGCTGCGTCTCATTCATGTGATTCAATGTGATTTTTGTGTATTAAATTGGTGCATTTTACCCCTATGAACCTTTAGAAAATAAGCTCTGTTAAAACATACATTACACTTTCATTAGACGTATAAAAAATTGTAATTTTTTATTTGTACTGGAAATGACGGAAAACTGAGCATCATCATTTTTTACCAGTCATAATTTCTGTAAAAAATGATTCAACTTATTTTCACACAAATAAATTTTTAAATGGTTTACGAATATTTATTTAAATTACCTTTATTTATCATGATTTAAATTATCTGAATTAAAGTAGCAAAAATAAATCAAGTGAACAATAGTGTCCAAAAGGTTTTTATATTGTGTATTATATTGTGTTGTATTTTATATTGTGACCTTTACATTACAAGAAAACCACTTTGTTTTAATACCAAAACCAGCTCATAAAGTGCCTGTAGTTTATTGTACAACCGCACATAACTGTCACACTTTAAGCAGCATAACACAACATCAACCCAGAGTTGTGATGCCAACAGCAGAAGAAGATCAGAGAACTCACTTGTTCTGCAGAAGTTCATTTGCATGTCTGAGCAGAGACACTTCAGGCCGCAGACTGTGTTCACTGTTGGTGAGATTACAAATGTGGCTGCGCATTTCTTGCTCACTCTGTTTGCTCGCTTGCAGCTCTGTCTTCAATCTCCTCATTTCTTGTTCCAGCCTGTAGAACAGATGGAGATCAATATTGTGTAAATGTGGTACAAATGATTTACCCATGATGCACTGTTGTATTATATGATGCACGGCAAACATTATATGGCATTGTTGAGGTTTTTAATTCAAACATAGAAGATATTGAACATACTTCAATATCTGGTCAGCATGTGGGTTTGGAGAACTTGAGATGTTTGGTGAGCACCTATCAGCAGTGTCCCCTGTAGAGTTCATGGCTTTGGTGGCTTTTTGCCTTTTCTCCCCTTTGCTATTAGGGATATTTACAGAACCTCGGTGCACTTTGGGTAGGGAGTTCTTGGAAGGTTTTGGAGCCTTGCCGCTCTGGTCCTCCTGAGGTAGGTTTTCAGGGATTTCCAGCATGGACGTAGAGTCTAAATGAAGTTCACCTCCATGATGCTTGGGACCTGGAGTTTGTGGATTTGTGTCTCTTTCAGGTCTTCCTGGAAGTCTGTGGATTTGTAGACAGTCCACCATGTTTTGCTTGTCCTCTGATGTGATGTCATCATTTGGACATTGATATTGCATTGGTCTGGATTTGATCACCTTCCATTTGGGATCTGTATGCACAAGATATTTTATTTGTCGAATGTTATAAATTTAACAGATTACATGCTACAAGTTTGGTCTCACATCCTTGACAATAACAACAATAACAGAACATTTTAGGTATGCAACATATTAGACCTGGAAAAATCAATGGATGCAGTTAAGAGAAAAGCTATCATAGAAGAAACTATCTGTACCTTCTGTGCACAGTTTTGGGTAGAGGTGCATGTATGGAGGTAGGGATTGTTGCAAGAGATCCGGGTGAAGGTCATTTTCACTCTGTACAGATTTCTGAGTGCGCAGCTTAAACAGACTGGAGAAGTAACAGGTTGCATCAAACCCCATGTACACGAGTGGATAACCAATGCTGGGAGGAATAATGAGTTTCAGTTATTATTGCATGTACATAAAGGTCCAGCCAATATTCCGCTCCAAACATTAACTGACAACCAGAACCTACCAGTGTGCAGCAAATAGATGGGACAGATTTACATGGGGGCTTTTTAAGTCCCACAGYCGCAGAGAGGCCTCCATATACACTAACAGAATCCATAATGTCATAGTGGACATGCAGATTCCCTTTTCTGCAAATAAATATAAATACATGCAAGGGCACAGTTACAGTTATCTGTATCCGTGTTGAATAAATGATACTGTATTGTAATGTTAAGTGTAAGGGCTTACCTGTATGCCACATATAATTGAGTAAGACATATGTACTGGCTACAAAAAACAGCCAGTGTAAGGGTACAAAAATTAAACAGAATAGGTCCAGAGTAAATGCGGCCCCCACAAACACCATACAGATGGCCTGTATAAGAAAAGAAGTGTTAAGTTTCTTTGCTTTCTAAGCTTATGCAAAATGTAAATTATATACTGTGTGTGTGTGCGTGCATGTGTGTGTGAATATATGTACGCATGTTTGTGCTTATGCTAAATTATATACTTTGTGTGTGTGTGTGTCTGTGCATGTGTGTGTGTGAATATATGTACGCATGTATGTGCCTGTGCTAAATTATATACAAGACAGAAAACTGCCTACCAGCCCATGACAGTGAAATGTAGTGTAGACGGTTCCCAAAAAGAGCCAACAGGGCCACAGGTATTCCAGTCTGAACTCCAAAATAAAGTCAGCAAACAACACCAGCATCCAGACAATCATCAGTTTCAGAACAGAGTAAGCGCTGAAAAAGGGGAAATTAAAATTATTTACAATAGTTTTGTCCCTCCACACAAAGCATATTATATTATATTATATTATATTATATTATATTATATTATATTATATTATATTATATTATATTATATTATATTATATTATATTATTATACCTGTCTCTTTAAATGTTTTTAATAATATAAATCAAAGGCAATCAGGCTACATAAACTGAGTCATTGTATATATACGAGAAAAACATGAGTTCCTCCGCCAGGGAATGTTTAGACATAATGTTGACTGACAGACCAGCAAAAACACAGTTCGGTATTTCTATGGGAAAATAAACGAAAATGTATGTGAGGTAGAAAGACACGGAAATTAAGTCAAGAGTTCGTGAAGACTTTACAAGTAATATCTTGATCGTACAATCTATTGTGCGCGATTCCTTTGTTCGGGCTTTCTGCCCATCACATCCCTTTGTGTTTGGTAACCATGACAACATTTCATCTTCTGCATCAGCACCTAAATCTACAGTGTTGCCATGGCTATTTAAAGAACAAGAATCTGTTGTGCAAGACATCAGCGCACATTAATTTACTAAATACAGGAAGATCTTCAAATAACTACACAATACAAATTAGTGATCTAAAACTAGATTGTTGTCTGTTATTGTTGACTGTGAACAATAGAAAATCGGCGACGTTGAAAAACTGAGCACGACACAGAGTACTATACAATAATAGGATTACCATAGCCATCATTTAGCACATATTGCACAGCTCGTAAACATCATAAACCGCGACGTATTTTACACAAGACGTTCCTTTGCGTTTGTTCTTTTATTGTCTGTGTAGTCGGAGGCCTTTACCAGTTTGTCTGTGTTTTCAGACAGTCTGTTTTTCAGAAATCGTACTGTCATCGAGAGACTGTTGCGATGAGTACTGTTCTGAAAAAGCCTCCGAAAACAACAACGACAACAACAGCAGTAATATCATTGCATAAACAACACAGTTCGCAATGGTGACGACAAGTTAAATGAGATCCTAACATTTTGTTGTTCAAATACTTTGAGAGTAACGTGGCCCGCTCGTAATTTTCAGTATTCTTAGACTAAATGCTATCGATTTGGCCTTGTGTGCATTTATTAAATGAAGTCAGCATGACTTAAAATCCTATTAACAATAATAACAGGATATGCTGTTTGTTTCCATCAATCCGTGCATAGCCGAGCGCGAGCCATGCAGGTAAAGAACGGGACCCAGCAATAACAAAGCAAAGCAGTGCCGTGTTGTGTCAATACCTTTCGGAAATCTCTGTGAGTTTGATCTTTTTCATCTTCCGCAGCCTGCCTATGTCCATGTATCGCTTCTTCATATTATGGCTTCTGGTCCTCCTGGCAATTTAGTCCATTAAATACGTAATTGTTGTAAGACTGGAGGTCTCATTTACAGTAACCTGAGCAGACGCGCTTTGTGCATTAGTGAAGGTGGATGTGCGCACGCTCGCAGAGAACTTCGCGGAGAATCAAGCGCCGCGATGAGGCGCGTGTGTGTAGTTCTGTGCTGCCTGTGAAACCCGTTATTGGTGACCACACACGATGTGCTTTACAAGTCAAAATCATGAATATTCATTGCACTTGGATTGTAATGTATTTTCTCTAGCCGTTATATAAAACATAAAAGGTAAAGTAAGCTTGTTTTGATATTATTAAGAAAGTGTAAGAATATACATCTTAAGTTCTCTTATTTGATAACAGATTAGGCCCACAGTGGAGTGCAAGAACAGATTTTTAATTCACTAAAACATGTATCAATAGAAATCCACAGGGTACAGAAAAACAGGAAAGAGCCAAACAATCCCCTAGTGTGTCCCAGCATTCATTTCCATCAGAAACCTTATAATATGCCACTTGCCAACTAAACAGTTTGCAACTAACGTTGCTAAATACATGCAAGGCAAGGCATCTGAAAATAAAAATGGAATAGACACTGAAAACATTGTTTTTAGACTATTTTTTTTTACATTTACAAAAGCTCTTTCGCTGTGCATTAAAACTAACCACACTGTCAACGATCACCTGCTTTTAATGTCACCGTTTATACATACCAATTTGCAATGTTAATACCTAAAAGCGTCTCTTATTAAATTTAACTGCATTCACCCTACAGTGTTATCAATGCTTCGTAGATCATATATGATTCAACACGTTGTTTTGGAAACACATACAACTTAAAGCACTTGCAATATATTACTTTTTGAAAACATAAGCATTAAGCTCCATATTGGCACACAATCAGTTATATCTTGCAGGTGCATCTTTGTTGTCCAATAGGCGATAAGCATCTGCTCGTCCACGTGCTTTTTATAGCAGCTGCTGTCAGATTCAAACATTTATTTTTGGGTGATAGGAAATGAATTTTGGTCCATCAGTTCTCCTACACGCTCCTGAAGAATCTGCACAACTTCTGCCAGGATGAAAACGTGTGTGTCGTCCAAATCCTGGATGATAAACTTTTTACCCAGCGCTGACGTCTCGTCCAGATACAGAAGAAACTGCTTCATAGCTGGGTCACTGTTTAAGATTTAAGGTTGTTTATCGTTGAAGGAGTTAAACGTATGTTAAATGGTGGTGTTAGGTAAAGCTTACCATTCAACGAGAACTCCTTTCAAGACATTGACCATTTTGGACGGGATGTGGGCAACACTGCTGGTCCTTCAGTTAAACACTCCGTATGTATTTGAGGAAAAGGTAAGGCTGTTTTAAATAATAATAACAATCAAACATAGTTTTATGTCTTTAACATCGATGTATCTAAACGATACAAACCCAGACATACTATACAACAGTCACGTTTAAATTGGAGATAAAATCTGCTTTTAAGCTACAAAGAAACGCATTCAACAACGAGAAAGTTTCACTTACATTGATTTATTGTCTTTATCCGTATAAAACCACACACTTTGTTTTCAATGCAACAGTCACCACCGTGTAGTAACAATGGTCTTCTTCTACTAACACACGCGCGATACATCCGTACTGCCGCCTGCTGGACTGGAGCGATACCGCGCATTCAACGTTAACTTCGTTTATTTATAACCCTGATAAAGGATTTATTTATAACCCCTGCGAGATGTGTGACCCTTACACTATATTAAAATAAGTGTTAAAATAAGAGAAGTGAAATTAAAAGTTAGAATCAGCTTTATTCATATTATTTGGCAATAATTGCGAGGGGGAAAACACAGCTAAGCATCGAGTTCTATACAAGTTATACAATTAATACATTAATACAAAAATACTGACAAGAAAACAGAAACAACAATAGAAACAACTTGTGCATTTGAGGTAGGGATACAAAGAAGTGGGTGAGTTAAAAATATAAGGCAATCAAGTTGTTAGTCTGTTACTAAATATTTGTTTTTGTTCCAAGAATAAATAATATAAATAAAAGGTACCTTTTAACTGTTCATTTACATACTAAAGAAACTTAATAAACATGACACTCATGTCTTAATGTCTAATTCTTTAAAAATGAAATGCTAAAAGTGTCAATCAGATTGAAACAGCAAATTGTCTTGCATTAGTTTCATGGCAGAGTTGACGTGAACGAAACACATTTTTATGTTACCCCAATGATTTTAACAAATGTTGGAAAGGTTAAAAAGGAAAAATGAAAGGTGAAGAAAAATTGTGCTTTTCCATTTTACAGCAGATGGTTAACGCACCACGATGCTTACAAAAAAAGGCAAAAATAAAACCTGTATTCCTTCTTATCCAGTTCTGTAAATTGTAAGTACCGCTATCATTTAAATATTAGCGCTATCATTTATATATCATCAAGTGGCAGAAAACAATATGGCACGAGATCAGGTTAGCACTGTACACACCGACTTCAGATTCACTTAATTCAGTGAACTACCACCAAGAGCCTCCTGAATAAATTGTAAAGTACGTTTATAGAGAAAGGAGTCTTTATTCTCTGGTTTGCAGATATTGAGATGATCTACGTTCGCCTGGATAAGGTCCCCAATTCCTAGATCTAAAAGAAAATGATAAATACATTACAATACAAATAATGTATGTACACACACACACACACACACACACACACACACACACACACACACACACACACACACACACACACACACACACACACACACACACACACACACACACACACACACACACACACACACACACACACACACACACCTACCTGCAGATTGAGATGGAACAACCAACATTTTGAGCATTGGTCCAATGGAGGTCGGCAGTGATTCTGTAAAGCTCAGGACTTTAAACTCTCGTTCTTTTGCAAAGTTCAGAAAATTTTCATTCAAGTCTCGCAATGCTGGAGAGTCTGAGCAGAAATAGGCCAACAGAAAAACAGCATGTAAGACATAAAACAAATAAATCCCATTACAAACAATTGATAAGAAATTCAGACAACAACAACATCACATAATACCTTTACATAATTCTCTAACTTCGATGGATGGAAACAGAAGGTATCGGACGTTTACGGAATACTCTGCCATAAAAGTGCCATGATGAGGAACGCTGTAGAACAGAATTCCTCTTGTGTTTTTGATCAGTGCACTGAGGTCAGGATCTTTTGAGGCATCTAAAAGCATCTTTTTCACAAGTAAACCTAAAACAAATAATAATGAGTTACTGTAATAGTCCATTAGTTGCAACCATTAGTTTATTATTTTCAGTAAATTTTAACTCTTCCTGAAAATTCAAAATAATTGTGCAGACTGCAGCGTTGATCTTAAGTATGAAATACAAACATTAGAACTGACAGGAAGTGATTTAAGTTTAGTCAGAAGTGTTTACATTCAACTGTATGTGCTTACAATAGTGTGACCCAAGTGGCTCATATAAATAGCCCCTTAGGCCAGAATAATATCAAGAGAGGTAACACCTCTTTTACCAGCATATCTGGTAACAAATGTAAGCCACACAAAGACTGCTTAACCAGACACGTGCATATCTAACAGAAGAACTAAGACCAGACTAAGACCAGACTAACCTCCCATACTGTGGGCTACCCAAACCACAGGCCTGTCACCCACACCTGCGTCCTTTAACTTCCTCAGCAGTTCTTGACTCCTGTAGGCCAAAGACTTTCTATATAGCCCAACAGAAAAGCAAAACGTTGTGATAGAAAGCATTAACCAGATAATTTAATAATACACTCACACCGTAACTGTTTACCGTTGGTTTTCGGCAGGACACTTCGCCTTCCAGTCACTTAAATGTGTGTCATACTCCACTGACAGGATTCTGAGGTTTGGACTGTCTGCGGCCAACCATGACTGAAAAATTCAAAAGATAATTTAAATGCTTATCTTAATTGCATACTTTTGGATCGACCAAAATGCCCCTGTAATGCTGTGGTAAGATTTGATAACTTTGATTTTCCCCTAAAGCCCTTCTTTATGCTCTGTTCACTAGAAAAAAACCTGACCTTGGGCCAGCATTCAGTGTAGTCCTCTCGGATCCCTTCTGCCTTGTCATCACCCGGTACATCACAGTCTTTTTGACGCCATGTCTTAAACGCTGCTCCCAGCAGGCCGTGCACGAACAAAACATCAGCTTTGATTGGCTGGCTGAATATGAGAGACAGAAAACATATTCCTTAATAGACCTCAGTATTAGTGAATACTTCAGACAAAGAGGTTTTGGGGGGAGTCAATAGTATGCTTACTTTAAAGCATGCTTACTTTGTACGACACTGTGGGTGTAAGATATAAACACCATCATGGTACTTTTCTCTCATAGCATCTCTGTCCAGATTCGCTAAAGCACGAGCAGCGTGAGATGCCTGCATGATGTGCGGTGATTGGATCATCTCAGCTAGGGCAGATACCCAGCCTACAAGATAAGCAGGACACGTATGTGTGTATGTATAAACCCTACAGTAACTGTATATGGCTGTAAGAAAGGTATACTAAGGTATAGATAAGCTTATGATCAGAGCAAACCTGACTGCACTATAGCTGTATGCAAGCTCTCATTCAGGGCAAGATTTCCAATAATTCGCACAATGTTGCGCTGAATCTTAGGAGAGTCCCTGCGAAGCTGGTAAACTCTTTGTAAAAGCTGCAGTCCTCCATTAGCGACAATGTGGTCACAATGACTAGGGACCTATAAAGAAAAAACAATTCAGATGTACATGCTTCCAGTTTAGACCAACAATTGTGTCACTTTAAATCACGTTTCACAAGCACTGTTATATTTGATCACTGTTTACTTCCTTGAAAGTGTGCAAATACAGGCTGCGGTGACAGCGATGATGTAGATTATATACGAAGGCGAAACTTCACCTTTGAATGCTGCACCAGGGCTTGCAGGCAGAAAGTCTCCACCTTTTCTGAGGGGGTGGAAGTTAGGCTTTGGGCGTAAGGTAACCCATTTCCTCCGAAACACCACAGCCCCCCCTAAAACCACAGAACAAAATACACAGCAAATTAATGACTTTTATCTGAAGTAAATTTCATCTGATGTTTAAAGTAAATTCTTATAGCTTGACCGTGTGTGTGTGTGTGTGTGTGTGCTACCCTTTGAGAGGCTAGTGATTGGCTGCTCTCTCTAAGTGCCAGAGAGGTGAAGTACTGCACACACAGATCCACCTCTGACTGGGGCAGACATGCAAGCAGCTGTCTGAGGCCGTCTTCTATTGATATGTCCTATAGATGCACAATAATTATCGTTAACACAAACGGGTGACATCAGCACAATGTCAACAAGTTAATGTTTGATTTGCATCTACCCACATCCTCTTTGTGTGGCAGTACAGGAGGAGGGAGAAAGAAGCGCAGGTCCACTTCAGCGGTGCGGGCGAGACCCACAGCTGTGCGTTGATCTATTGCCTGTGCTGCTGTCCGGTATTGGTAATCTGTTATGGACAAGTC
Source organism: Yasuhikotakia modesta (assembly GCA_036877545.1). Lineage (NCBI taxonomy): Eukaryota > Metazoa > Chordata > Actinopteri > Cypriniformes > Botiidae > Yasuhikotakia > Yasuhikotakia modesta. The sequence continues at coordinate 9,919 of JBAJNP010010310.1, forward strand.
AAAAGACAGAGAAGACAGTAAGTCACTACAGAAAAACCTTCTTTGTAGTTTCTTCTGTGAGGGAAAAATATGAAATTAGAAATGTCAAGTTAAACTGCATAGTACCGGCTTATATTTAGGTATAACAGTTCGCTTGTACTGTTGAGACCATGCAGGTTAAAAAGGCATTCATTAGGCCACTGATAGAACTAGAATATTTGTTTCATCTTAAGTGGCTAGCATGTTTTAAATACTTTGTTTCATAATTTTTTAAATAAAATAAGTATTGAATTAACCTTTTACAAGGTTAATGTCCTAGATTTGCTTGCCATTTGATTAGCAACCTATACTAGCATTAAATTGCACATTTCGTATTTGTTTTACATCATAACATCAATTTTATAAAATTCTAGACTTTTATTTTTCCTAGAAATTTTTTTTACTTTATTTCGGACCCCCATTGTATATAAATAACATAAGTTCCATTTTGTGTTACTAAAATTAGAATTTAGTTTATGAATAGACAGACATTAGGCTAAATAAATAAAAATATAACCAGTAAGACATGTAACGTCTGAGGGAAACAAGACAAGTATTACAGAGATTATAGTGTGCTTTGGTCCCTCACCCTGCCAGTGGTGATTCTTGGCCAGTTCCTGAACCGCCTGCTGTCTCAGGGCCCAGTCAGCAGAGCTGGTTCTTTTCAGCAGGATCCACAGAGCATATTCATGAGGGTCTGCGTCCAAATGACTGAGATGTTCTGATATAACAAACCACATCAAATTTCAAAAAGTGAAATTAAGTTGCTATTTTGGCAAAAATGTAATGGATACATTTCTACACACTGAGAATTTAGCACTTCTGAGCTTCTCTCTACATTTTCTACATTCTAGCCATCTACTGCTGTGGTCACTCTGCTAAACTGTCTTGTAAATTTCTATTTGTTTTATACTATTTGTTTAATACTACCCTCAAGCCTCAGTCCTGATGTCTTCAAGTTTGCTGTGATAAAAAACGCCAAACAGAGTCTATTATAAGACTCCATATTATGCAAACCAGTTTGCATAAACTCAGAATGAACAGAGGTGGTAACACAAGGGCCTTATTTAAAAAAAGAACAGCGTACATAAGTTCCTCTCTCGGCAGCTACATCTGTGTCAAACATATCGTCACCGTTTATCACTTAACAAAAAGGTGCAAATGTTTCCTGAAAATCTCAACAGGTGAGTTTTCTAAGCATGCCTTTTGGTAAACTGGCATTTGTTTCAGCTACGTTCTATTGTAAATAAACTCTTATGTTGCGAAAACAAAAACAACTGCATGAATTGCTCACCATCCAGCGGCCGCAGCAGAACTCGGGATGAAATTTCAAGAAACTTTCTAGCTGCTTTATGAAGCTCTTTTCTCGTTTTATTAGTGAGGTCTGGAAAGGGAATAATGTCCGTTAAAGGTTATTTAACATTTGTACTTCAGTTAGAAGTACAAGTAGTAGTCTTTTATCAATATCAAACATACTTTATCATCAAACACTAATTTATATAACATAACTGCAATGCAAGCCATTTTTAATTTATGCTCCGTATCTAAATAAAAAATTAACAATTAAGTCCATAGTCATTATTTTGGCACATAAAAATATATGCTTTAAAATTTAAACCTTTGTGTTCACTGCTCACTGAACAAATCAAGTGCTATCAAGAAAACTATTTTTCTCATACTATTCTGTTTTTCCAAACAACATGCAGCTTATGTTTTATGATGGCTGTAAAATAAAAAACAAGACATACCAGAAGCAAGACTCTCATGTTCTCTGTAGGTGGCATGAGTCAGGTATATGTAAGACTTGTGTTTCTCCTGTAGAATGGCACTGGTGTCAATAGTCATAGCCTGATGCAGAGCGATCACTTCATAGGTGATGAAAACACATCCTCTGCGGAAACAAACCTCAGTCACATTGTATGTTTGGGGTTCTGACTGAATACTACATTTGGTCATAGCTCAGATATCCACAGCAGAAGCAATTGTTGTTTGAGAACAGATTATTTATTTTACTTTAACATGAGTTCTATGGTGCATTTTTTGGGCATCGTATTAGTTTATCCACGTATTGTCAAATATTTATAAATAAATAAAAATAAATAAAATCGGTGAACCTACCCCAATACAACTGCACCCGTCACTTTAGCCAATTTTCCTAAAGAACAAAGGGCACAAGTGTTTTATTTTCTATCTTAAAAAACAAAACAAAAACAACGCGAATAAAAATAACTTTAAAAAAAACAATAAATAAACCTTACGGAGGTCTTTCCACGGCAGCGCTCTCTTTACAGCGGGTCCCGTGGTGCTCAACCTCCGGCAGCGGATCATTCGCAGGGCAGACGCCGACATTTGCGGGTTTACTCGCAGATATCCGATGACGGCACACGTCAATTCAGACCGAAGACACGGTGAGACATATATGACAGCTGTTTATGTCTAACTGATCCTACAGTAACATTCTCACGTCGATCACAACCTAAATACTAGTTAAAGAGGAGGTGGATAAGTCAAGGCATGCCAGAACGGTCACTGTTACCTGATCTCTGTACACTGTTTTAAACACTAAGCACGCTTCTTATGCTACAGAGATCAGATCTGCTTGTCTATATAATGCTAACGGTTCTTAAACATACCAAAATGTAAGAGGTCGTCATTTTACGAGCTTAAATAAACTGGCTGCTTAAAGGTGTATATAACATTTTCAAAAACAGTGTGTGCGTTTAAAACGGCCAATGAAACCGCACTTTAAATCTGCGCTTTACCTCAAGCATCAGAAGCCCCTTCCTGTACACGAGGTTTATGCATACAGGTTTTCAGTTTTGACAACCTATATAAACAGGAACTGGTTTCTCATTGAACTGACTTTTACGAGAAACGTCATTACCGTAATAACGCAAATGCAAGCGTCAAGTATCTAAACGTTTTACCGTAATACGTGATTTAGCGTCTGTCAGTTCCAAAGCAAGTGACTGTAAACTGTATGTTATTTGCACCTGGCATAACAATGCCCACATATAAAGTAAAAGACTTGGTATATACATTTCAATCTGATGAGAGAATTCCTTCCTTTTGTGAGGGGAAACACACTCATACTCATGTCAAGGATACCAGATCACATCCAGGATGTCTGTGACTTAAACCCTTTTAAAACCCCTTAGGAGTAAGTTTATGTCATTGGTTTGTTCATTTCTCAGTAACATTTAATTCATTGATGTGTGGATCTCTGAAAACAATACGTTTATAATAAATTAGAATAAATTGATCTTTCTAATTAGTAAGAAGATTAGGCATACAACAAAATATTTTATTCTGTAGGTAAACGTTTATTCCTATATACATACAATTATGCTGACAGTGTCAAACAAAGTTTTTAAAATATTAGAATTCCTAGAACACCAACCAATAAATACTCACTGTAATGACACTGGTGCAGAATAATTTAAACTTTTTGTTTTATTACTGTTTGTCTAGAAATTTTGTGCACTAACATCTATATAAAGGGTCACAAGGTTTGCCCAAGTTTTATTGCAACCCCTTGACCTTCAATATCTCTTATTTTGTTCTTTCACTCATCTCTCTCTCACTCTCTCTCTCTCTGTCTCTCTCTCTGTCTTTCTTTTTTTTCTCATGTTCTCTCTTTGATATATGATATATTTTATATTTGTGTACAAAAACATCATATAAAACCCATAAACTTATTGGAACACCGTCCTTGTCTGATTAGAAACTTTGATAAATTGAGAACATTTCTGTTGTCCAATTTTCTAGTCCAAGTCTATGTACATATTTAGTTTCTCTCAACGCTTTTAGTGTCCATTCTTCCCTCATGTGTTTGTCTCCTGATAGGCTCGTATGATGCTCTCATAGGCAGGTGGTGGGGTCTGGCCAGCATGGAAGCCCCTTAGACTGCTGTTGCCCCAAAAGGAATCCGGTCTGCTTCTCGCCCTGGGTGGAGTAATCATGGAACTGACGGTGTTGGTGGAACCAGTTACCCCAGGGCTTGTTGTGAGAGTGGGGGTCCTCGGCAGGCTGCCCTGGGCCCCCTCCTCTGCCTCACGAGCAATCTGACTACACTGAAGAAGAGGATGGAAGGTAGAGGCCCGGAAACTTGACTTGCGGCCGGGCGAGTCGCCATAGTCTGTTGGTGAGGAAGAGGCCTGGCGATGGAATGAAAAGGCAGCGCTAGCCAGACTGTTGTTGCTGCGTCGGTCGTAACTGCTGCTCTGTCGATTGAAACCAGCACGAGAGCGGGGTGAGGAAGAACGATTGGTTGAGCGGGACTGGTGGACGGGCAGACGTGTGATGGTTGCTGAGGCCCGACGACTGGACATCCAGGTCCAAGTCATGTAGACCAGGCCACCAAGCAGAAGACCAACAACCATAGAAAGACAGAAAGCCAGTATCACATCTCCTAGTGAAGAGGACAGGTAATTTTTAACTAGCATTACATATTCATAGAGGCATAATTAAGCTACTTCCATAACATGGTTATCTCTATAGTTGTAGATTGTTGGAAACCGTTAAAGGTCAGTTATGAATCCCAACACACTTATAGTGGGCGGGGTCAAAATACACAATAGAAGGCTGAACGCACCCAGTGTTTTCTTATGCAGCTAAACTGAATTAAATAGTTTGAATTTTAGGAAGTTTCCTGTTATGGCATTTCATTGTCTGGAGAATTACCAATTGCTTTAGCACACAGGTGCTTTATCTGGTGTGTCACAAGAGTTTAAAATGATCTTGAAATTAAATTAAAATTATCTTCTTAAGATTTACTTTCTGACAAATATTTTAAAGGGGAAAAAGCATATTTTAATGGAATTTCATGATAGCTGTTAAGAAATGGGTGTAGAATCAAGGTACTGTTTTTGTATAAACTAATACTGGCAGTTATAATCGAATTAGACAAACTGCAACCACAGGACATATCAATTCTGCATATTATTCCAATAATTTGACAACAAAAACAATTGAGAGTCTTAAGGGAACTTTAACTTTAACTTTGGGACAAAAGAATCACAGTCTAGAGTGAAAAATCATCTGGAAATGACATCTGGATTAAATGAATGGAAAAAGCTGCACACTGGCTGTTGTTTTTCAAAGATTTTGCCAAACCTTTGTTGCTTTTTACTACTGTCTGCCTTTCTTTAGAGAAATTAGTTGTCTTAAAAAATAAAAGTTTTTAACAGAAGAAAGTGTAACAGAAAATGAAAGAGTTATGAAAGAAAATCTTACTTAATCCAAAGGACTCCAGAATTTCCACAATAGGATGAGTGCTGTTATCTGCCATAGCTCCCCTCAGAAATACAGAGGAGCAGAGAGGACACAATATCCTCTCCAACTTTTGGTCCGCTCGCACTTCCTTTTAATTCTTTCTCCTCTTCTTTTCACTGTATCTGTGTTTGTGCGACTCTTTGGTATTAGGGACCTCCTCTCGTGTTGTATATGTCCTTCAGCGCTGGACTGCTCAGCCCTGTGGCACACAGGATCTTCTGCAGGGCTGGCGTTGCTAGTCTGTTGTTGTGGCAAAGCAAAGTCTCCACTTAACACTTCCTGCCTTTCCTGCGTAAAATTAGCAGCGGTCTGTCCTTATCTGTGCAGTCCAGGGTTCCTGTGGGATGGAGGGGAAGAGAGCAGGGTAGAAAGAGGGGGAGAATCAGGGTGCGTGTGGAATCATATGCTCCCCATGGCCCTAATTCATCATATTTTACTTTCTATTTCCCTCTTTCACTTCCTAACCTTTGGCATGAACAATTTAAGCTGTACGGCTCCATATTATCACAGGTGACATTTGCCAGGCTGCAGTTTAGATAAAAGGGAAATTATCGTTTAATTAGTTTGCAGTTTAACATCTTTTGCAATTTATATGATAATAATTGAAGACATATTTGATGTATCAGTAAATATATGTATATAAAATGTATAGACAATGTACTGTACAAAGTACAATTATTAAAATCTTACACATACTCATCCTGCTTATGATAATAATGTAACACTATAAATAATTCAATTTTGAACATATAAATTAATAAATTAGAGTTTTAAGGTATTTGACCCTTTATTTTCATTTTTTTACAAAATCTGTTTTCACACTGTATAACCACAGTACAAACATCACATACAGTGTAAATCAGAAATGTTTTAACAATTACAGCAGAGGATGAAATAAATGTGGGGCAGTTTAGCATTTTTAAACACTGTTTTCCCAAATAAAAATTCCAAGTTTTATGAGTTTTTATGAGCTTTTATAATTCCATTTTCTCTGCGTTAGTCTCGCTGTTCTCACTTCAGATTTTCCGTGCAGAGTTCCAGCTCAGTCCTGGGCTATCCTGACTGGGCTGGCTTTGCACAGAACAGTTTAGCACTAACAATATCCTGATAAGATCCTGCAGAGAAAGCAGTTACCAAAACTAGACCCATTCACCTCAGTGAAACGTGTGTTTTCTCTTTATAATTCTCATGAAGGGTGTCTGGAGGTTAGCGATTAGAAACGGTAGGTTTTGAGACAGAGACGCTGTAATGGGAGGGGAGGGATAAGCCCTGTACTGACATTTCCTCTTATTGTTTTATTGTTCTAGGGAGTGAAATCAGTTGTTGCCAAACACATTTTTGAAATATACTGTAGATTGCAATTTATTTCCAGCCATGCACTGTATGTGTGTACGTGTGCTTTTACATTAACAAGCACAGAAGAACATGGTTGAATTGGA
>JBAJNP010010311.1:0-16645 GCA_036877545.1 Yasuhikotakia modesta
TAATGTTAAAACAATTCTGCTTTAAATAAAAGAACATGTTTGATAACTTTGAAAGAACTTTAGAGGGCGCCAAACACTCAAAACTTTTCCTCCTGGTTAAAAGTTTTGAACACACAAGCACAATACAGAGATCTGTACTGTACTAAGTAATTGTTGAGTGAATTAATGCTGAGTCACAAAACATCTCAATAACTGATTTTGGCATCTTCTGACGTAACAAATGCTTTATTGTTGTCAAGTATAAACACTTTGCATGGTTTACACAGTAGCAAAGGTTCATTCAGTAGCCTTGTTTATACCTTCGTCTATTTTCATCTTCCTATATGATTAGTATACAATAGCAACAGCAACAATACATTATTATTGTGTTATAGACATTAAAGAAATATAATAGAGGCAATGAAATGCTTTGAGAACATGTTTGTCTGAACATGTTTTATTGTAATAAGATCTCCTTTATAAGGATCAATCCTAGAGTTACAATCTCTGTTGTAAACCTTTGCCAAAAGCTCCTTACTAGTTTAAATCTGTTGTTCAACATTTTGAGGGCATGCGCAGCCCTACAGCTGTGTACCTAATTTGCATATATGAAAATGTCTAGTTTGTGCTTTATTTAAGTATTATTTTATCTGTGGGGTATAAATATCCAGATCGTCTACACTGTAACCAAAATACATGGGTGTGTGTGTGTGTGTGTGTGTGTGTGTGTGTGTGTGTGTGTGTGTGTGTCACGTTACCTAAACATGAAAAACTCCCTCTGGGGACGAGACTACATTGTCTCCCTATGGACACACTATACAATGGGCCAGTTCGTCTGGTAAACTGGAACTCCCTAATTTATCATATAATAGTCCTACATGTCACTGAGAAATATATAACAGTTCAAACATTAAATTAATCCAAAATTGGTATTAATTCATTAATAAATTATTATGTTTTCCTAAGTCTGCATAATATAGGCTATAAACTTTTATATAATACAGATAACAAATAAAACTGTGACAATAACACTTGTGAAACTAAATATGTGGACAAATGAACTAAATATGGTTTTGAACTTTGAACTTTAAACGTAAGAAAACCTATTATTAAACGTTATAATTAAACGCTTTGTTCTACATCTGTATTGAATCTGTATTTTTGTGAATCTGTGTCTGAACCTTATAAGTTATAAACTTATATGTATGATATGCAAATACAGCAGCTGTATTTTGGAAACATTTGTTCCCAGAAATCAGAAAAAAAAACATTGCTGCTTGTTTTCAAGAAATACTGATAAAACAAAAAGATTAAATAAAGTGCTTTCACTTGGAAAAAGGCCAAATGTTGTGTTTGATTTCATCTTCTGCGTTTATAAGACATCTCGGATGTCAAAGTTTGTACACGTGCGTAGCTGCGTACTTGCGAACTACGTAAGCGAAATGGGCGGAGGCTCGTGCCATGACAACCCAAGAGCGACTTGCCTCTACTGTAGTGAGGGTAAGTAGTTCTTAACGTCATACGCACACCCGGGGTTAGGAAGCGGGCACATAACAAATAACAGATGTCCTATTTGCCCGTCCATGCGGTTGGTGCGTTGCAAGACTTGCATGCAAGAACAAACGAGAAAAAAGAAAAGGAGCCACATCCTTTCCGTGTAAGGAAGAGTTAAACTTAGGACCATAGCGGCAGTAATGGAGCACTTATGTGGGTCCGATCTTCCCTTCTGGGTAAGTTCAGATCGACCCTTGCGTATTAAAACACAGCTTTGCATCGTCTCCTCTGTATTATGTAACAGATTTCGTTGGGTATGGCGTGAGTCTCATAGACTTCCCTGACACTTCATCACATACATCAAACAAGCGATTCAGCCGGAGTTGGTATTACGCCCAGGTAGCCTGTCTGTAACAAATAACATTCAACTAACACTAATACACATACAAATAATAGTATTTGTATTAAAGTCCGCATGTGCTTTTGTACAAATCGTATTTTAGTTGTTACGTGTGTGTATTTTATGTTATCGATGTAGCCGCAGATGCCATGTGATGCCATTGAATATGACATACATTTTATTTGGGCTTTTCGCGTGTTACTATTAACACACGAGCTGTAATGTCCTCTAAATACAGCATGGATCGCCCCCTACGTTGATGTATTTCAGGCACAAATCTGGAGGATCGTTTCTGATGTTTGCGAGGTTGTTTAAGGCAATGCCATCCTTGTGTCTAGCCTAGATATTGGGAGTAACACAGCCAGATGGTTCGGAGGGGTCTGTAGGGTCATTATAGACCATTAAGAAAAACGTGGACTTTCCTTGTCGTTTTGCATGTTAGGGTATAAAACAACAAAACAAACGTTTATTTTAGTTTATTTGTCCTTTAGTTATGTTCACAGGTACAACCTCCGCATTCCATTCATATCTAATGTAAGGTGGTGTTGCTCCGTATTGCTTACGGATTGAAGGAACCGCCCAATCAGGATTTATGGCAATTTGATAGCGTTGCTAATGCAGAATCTCATTGGTCCGCACACGTCATGTGACCTAACGTTGTGACGCAACATGTATTCAAAATGTAGTCAATGTGTATTAGTTGAATTCATGAAGTGTATACATTACTATGTTTGCTACATGATATAATTTACATCTATTCATTTTGCAGGCAAAGCGACTTACAGTGAATTCAAGGTCTACATGTTTTATCGGTACTCGTGTTCCCTGGGATTGAACCCACAACATTTGTGCTGCTAACACAATGCTCTCTACCAGTTGAGCTACAGGAACACATATAATACAGTGTTACCATGAAAATCAAGTGATTATTTATAAATGGGGTCCATGACTTCAAAAGTTTAGATAGGGGTCCCTGCGTCTATTCCCGGTAGTTTATTTGGTGGAGCATTGTGTTAGCAGCGCAAAGGTTGTGGGTTTGATTCCCAGAAACACACTCTGATAAAAATGCGTAACTTGAATGCACCGTAAGTCGCTTTAGGAAAAAGCATCTGCCAAATTCATACATACATACACTATAACTGAGCCGTGTGGTCACAATTACTTTTTACAACCCGAATCACTAACCAGTTAACCACAACTGCCCAGCAATTGAATTGCTAATAAAACAATCTTGGTGATGGGATAACCATAACTGACAAAAACTGATGACACGTATTTGTCAGTTACGGTTACCCATAACCAAAATGTGACCTCTGCATTTAACCCATCCTTCATGAGGAGTGAACACACACTGCAAGTCATGAGCACACACCTTTAGTATTTTAAATTGAGCTTTTTGTAGCGCAGCGTAACACTAGGGTGACAATAAGGCTAAGCTGAGGAAATTGTGATTTTGATTGAGGAAGTTTATATTAAGGAGTCTTAAAGTGTACATTTTTCCTCCTTCTGTGAAACTGACTCATCAACAGCACTGGCAGTGTTTCTCGGAAGACAATATGGTTTGTTCACCTCCCGAACACCCACAGGAGTGTTTACTAAACCGGTACCGACGACAAGAGACGCCAAAGAAACGTTTGCCTTGATCTAATAATGTAACTGCAGAAATAAAAGCTTATTTCTCACAAAGTGAGATTAGTGAACTGTCAACCTGACATGAAGTTCAGGTTAGTAGGGGACTGGATTAGATGTTTTTAAAGCTTTAAAAATTGTAAAAAGTAATCAATACTCCTTCGGGTTAATACATGTAATTTAAACAAAGCTGTACATTTGTGAAAAAACTATTAATATTTTGAGTTATTAAGCAAATAATGTGTCACATTGTAGTAAAATATTGTAGTAATTGTAGTAAAATATTAAGTTCCTTGCAGAAAGGAATTGGTTCACAAAATTTTATATATCTACTAGAGTATTACACATTACTTTGTGTTCCTGTAGCTCAACTGGTAGAGCATTGCGTTAGCAGTGCAAAGGTTGTGGGTTCAATCCCAGGGAACACAAGTACTGATACAAGTGTACACACTGAATTTACTGTAAGTCAATTTGGATTAGAGTGTCTGCCAAATATGTAAATATACTTTTATGGTTAGGGTTAGCAAATATTGGTTGGCAGAGCGTGTTATATCCGCTTAACAATTACGTTCAATCCCAGTGAGAGCACAAGTTTTGACAAATGTGTTTTTTAAATAAATGATGTGTACTGTAAATGATATATGTAATCGTAAATGTACATTTTGTGAATTAGAAAACACCAGTTAGAAGGTGCCCAACTTTAAAACATTACTACGTTTAGTCACGCCTAATGCTACGTTTGGCCTAATGCTACGTTTGGCCTAATGCTACGTTTGGCATTACCTTAGCTAAAGCTAAGGCCGGTCCTTGCGTCGCAACTTCCTGTTGTAGTAACCTTGTTTTCCTACTTATTGTTTCAGTCTGAATACATGTTTGGATTAGTTAAAACCTGGTTCCTGCTCTCACACTGAGAGTGTGTTTGATGTTGTATGCCCTACTGTTCCATAGGGCGGTTGGATATCCCCTTTCAAAATGTAGTCAGTGAACAAGACCTCATTTCTGTTCAGTAGTACATGTGAATTTGTGTTTGAGTGTTTGTATATTGCCAATAATACAGGTTGATAAGTACAAATGATACACACAGTAAAAATGATTACACACAGTAGAAATTATGATATGATTTATCTAGCATAAATGATATATAAGTAGGTAACCAATAATATGATTTATATTTTACAATTTAACTCAAAATGTAGTTCTTCAGTCACACACTGTTACCAACCAATAGCAATAAAAATTTACCAAATGAGGGTGTAAAGTTATCATATAATGCGTTCTAATGTTGTTTTCCTTTAATGTTTAATACATGCATAAGGTGCAAGGTATGTATAGGGTGGGCAAAGTTACAAAGCTCAAAGTCTCCCATGTAATTATTTATTTAACTAAACGAAAAGGTTGACACAGACTTCCAGCCCATCTCACCTTATGATGTCACAGTGTGGGAATATTTGAATTATGCAATCCAAATATGTGACTGCAGGTCGCAGTTGTGTTGCCACTTATCACAGGCCCAATGGTCTAAAAATAAGACTGACTTATTGCCAATAGCTATTGAGGTTTTCACTGATAAGTCGCGGTTGCTTACTGAGGAGCGAACAACAGACTTTTATAACCTTGTGGAAAACTGGCTCTCCTCAGCGGAGAATATTTGCTCTGAGTGATTCTTTCTGACTATTACTTGTGAAATTACTGAGTGTCAAAAAAAACCTGAGTTATAATTTGACAGGATCATATAACAATCCATTGTTGAGTTAGCATTAACCTAAACAATAATAGGCTAGTTTTTCAGGTGTCAAAAGACATTTTTTCTAGTCAGAAATTCTCTTTACTGCTTCACTGCGACTGATCAGAAAGCATGTCTGAGGTTTCTTGAAATTTAAATAAAGTTGTTTCAGCAGCTTTTTTTTAACTAAACGCTTTTTAGTGGAAAAAGGTTGCAAGTTCTGAAATTGCTGTATGTTTTTACATTTCCATTTATTCATTTGGCAGACGCTTTTATCCAAAGCGGCATACAGAGAATTCAAGGTATACATTTTTTTAATCAATACTTGCTTTCCCTGGGATTGAACCAACAACCTTTGTGCTGCTAACACAGTGCTCTACCAGTTGAGCTATAGAAAAGCTTTTAGCATTTTAGACTCCTTTAGCATACTTATTATTTTTGCTGCTTAGCTTTATGAAGCATTGTGAAGCTTAAAGTACTAGAATGTCTTGTTTTTCATATTTTTCTTTCGAATAGATATTTGAACCATTTTCAACCAACTCCACAGAACTGGAAATCACATTTACATTTATTCATTTACCAGATGCTTTTATCCAAAGCGACTTATAGTGAATTCAAGGTACACATCACTTTTTTTAATCAGGATTTGCCTTCCACTGGGATCAAACCCACAACCTTTGCAGTGTTAACGCAATGCTCTACCAGTTGAGCTAACAGGAAGGCCCTTAAGAAATAAACAATACATTCACACACAGTGCAGTATGTATGCACCACCCACAGTGACAAATCAAGGTGAGTTTTAATCAATACTGTAGAAGGTGCTGGGCTTAACTTCCACAGCTGGGCCTTAGTAATCCTCTTTAGAGCCATTAGCCGTATCTACTGCCATTCGCTTAGCTAAGCCTTTATCCAGAGACCCATCTGTATTACATTACACTGGGGAACCAGCGGCCACCTCTTCTGTCCCCCCCACTGTGGTCTCGGCCTCTGCTAAGGTTCCTCTGTGGGATCTGTTTGTGGTTCTCAGCCAGAATTTGTACAACAATTTGTCAGTGGACTGTTGACTGAGGCCTGTAACTGCTAAGACTCACCTTGATTTGTCACTGTGGGTGGTGTATTCATACCGCACTGTTTGTAAATGTATTGTTTATTTCTTAAGGTTAAAACAAAATAGCTGATAAACACTCCATGCGACAAATTAGCTTGAACAACACAAGCTTTGCAAAGTGTGTCTTTTGATTTTAACCCTCCTATTATCTTTGGGGTCAATTTGACCCCATTCAATGTTTAATGTCTCTAAATTCTTGCTCGGCATTATCTTTTGGCTTGTTTTTTAATGGCTCTTTAGGTAGTAAACAAATAAAACAAAGTACTTGACACACAAACTTGAGTAAAAATCATATTCGGGAGGTTTAAATTGCAGGGGTCTTTAAATTGAGGCTAAATTGAGGATAATAGGAGGGTTAAATTCGCAGTGGTATGAGTTTACTGTTATTTTACTGTGGGCAAACAGTGAGAGTAGAGGTGGAAGGCTATGTTAAACAATATTATTATGCAATATAGAAAAAAAAGATTAATTTATTTTCTCATGAATAATATACCAAAGACTTATTCCCCAACCTCTTCCTGTTTTACACTGTAGATTAAACCACGAGACATAACAGGAGTTGAAATCTCCAACAACTCCATTAATATTGGTTACTGACTTATTTGTCTGAAGTGAAATGAGTGAAAATTCACAGCAAGTTTTCACAATTAGTGAAAACTTGTTTTATGTTGTTTTCAGAAATCTCAATACAAATTATCAGTGTAAAAAACAGAGAAAAAAAATACTATAGTGACACAGAAATTAAACACGTTTGCTTGTCAGTATTTGAGATTTGCTTGCATGTCATAAGTGACCGAGAAAATTATTTAGAATCGAGTGCAGTTAAATAATTTAAATGTGACGTTTATAGCCTTCATAAATGCTTTGTTTGCTTTGTATATTTGGCTCTTGTCTACACAAATTACTTTTTTAACTTTTTTCCCTCTGTTTTGGCCTTTCACACTGAGATGGTGTTTTTGTCTTACATAAAAGCTTTTAAGTGTTTTCAGAAACAGAGGCTTTTGAAAACGATGATGCATTTTAGTCATGTGATGCAGTCATGTGGCCAGTCATGTGACCAAAATAATACATGCTGTTCTGCTGCGGCTGTTTGATAATTGACAATTTTTTTCAGCTCTTAAGTTTGGAATTCCTTGACAGACTTTATATATATATATATATAAACAGGTCACCACTTTTTCTCCTTTCCCATACGTATGTGTGAGTGGTAGCTTTGTCCATCACCCATTATGTGATAGCATGGCTAAAGCGGTTAAATAAACTGAACTGAAAGGTTAAATAAAAGTCAGCTAGAAATGATGCGTGTCAGACCATTTTACTCATGGTTTACTCATGCACAGCTCAGGAACATCTTGGCACACATGCCAGAGTCTGTTACTTTCGGCACACAGGCTAAGCAGAGGTTGGTTTCACTTCTGGTACAAGGTCATATATACATGCACTCACCACAGGAAGTTGGCCATTTTGGATTTGTTGATAAGTTTAAATGCATATTATGCATTTGTGTGTATATTATGTGTATAAATGTATATTATGTTTTGATGATGTAAATGTCTTGTGGCCAAAAATGGCTGATGTAAAGTTCTGAAAGGATTTGTACTAGCTTAAATATCATTGCCATGGTAACACATCTAACTTTAAAGCTGTATTCAGGTAGATTTTAGGTGCTCAGGACATGCTGCACAACAAATGTACGGCAAATAATTGAAACAGGAACTGTATGTTTAATTCTGAAACTGATGAAATGTGGCAGTTGTGAGTCACAGTCATAGCACACCCACTGCAGAAGGAAGCAAGTCACAGAAGGATCACAGAGTTTAAAAGAGTTCAATTACATCCCTTCATTCTTCGTAAAAAAAAAAAAGATATTATAGATGCTAATTTGTGAACAGATTGTTAATATCTTGGGCAGTGTTGTCATGGTAAAGCAATTCATTTATGGCAATAAATTAAAAAATGTTTAAAAAATGAATGTCATTTTCACCTCTGGCCCTTCATGCCTTTTCAGTGGATTGAAAAAGATTGTAAAGATTTAATGATAAAGGATTATGTAAAGAGAATTGGTGAGACTTTCTTTCTTTCTTAAAATGTTTCTGATTCTAGCTTTATATTTAGTACTTTATATACTTTATATTAGACACTACTTCCATAAAAATCATATAAAAGTATGCATACTTTATATGGCTTCAAGGCACCAACACAGTACAAAATAGTGATAAATATGAATGTGTTACATCTGTTATAAAGGTGTTGAATGAGCTTCTCGCAGCGTTCCTCATATGTAAACACCTTTATAAAACATAAGATTATATATTTATGTTAGATTATATAAGACATTTATTCATTTGGCAGACGCTTTTATTCAAATCAACTTACAGTGAATCAAAGGTATACATTTTTATATACATTTTAGCGTCTGTATTCCCAGGGATTGAACCCTCAACCTTTGCACTGCTAGCGCAATGCTCTACTAGTTGAGCTACAGCTTATGTCCATCTAACACTGGGACATAAGGAACTTGAGACATAATTAAACGAGAGCCGTACACTAAATCCTGATGGAATGTTCCTCTTCTGGTTTGTTTGGTGCGCTTTAATGGTATCTCTCGGTGAACAAGATAAAAAGAAATATGCAAAACCGACACGCTGAGATCTTGCAGTACACATTTGATGAATGTCTTGAAGTAATATTTCTTCATTTTATGTCAGAATATTTGTTGTAAACTTTTGTTGTAAAATTTCAGGTTTGTATAAAATGAAATCCAGATTTCAGTCTTTTGAATGCCATGGTGTATTAATTACAGTGCACATACGTTTTATACGTGATGTTGTTCAGTGTTACAATATTCTTATGTAAAAGCCGTGTGCATTCGTCTGGTGAATCTGGTTTTACCTGGTTTTACCTGGACTGCACAAGTCCACCCACATTCACTGCTGACAAATGCAAAGAATCAGGGCAGCTGTGTTTATTCAACAGGGGGCGGGAAATGTTGACCCTTTACCTCATTTTTTACCTCATTTATCTCATGTAAGCTGGGTAATAGCATCTTCATTCGGTCAGGTGTGTTTTGAAATCTTTCTCGACTGTCATGCAAGACGTTTACAGGTTTGAGTATATGTTGCCAGTTTGTAAATACAGACCTAGCATTTGTCATGTCAATGCTAGTTTGCTTGTCAATATAGTAACTTTTATTTAGTTGTGAAGTTGCCATGTAAACACATTTATGAAGTTTCGAGTTTGGTGGTAAACTGATTTGCTGTACAGCACATATGAAATGTTTTTTTGTGTCTCAAAGCAGATGTTTGTATTTTCTATTCAGGCCAGTCTGCATTGCAAGGATTAAATAAGGATATAATTAATAATACTGAAACATAAACATAAAAACTGTCATATTTTATAACTTGAGGTCCACCTTATTATTAAGACAAAAATTGGCACTGAAAGTACAATTAGGCCCTTTAATTTTACCCTAGTACTTTCAATATTATATAGGGTGTAAATATTATTATTATGGTCCAAGCACTGATATGTGTGAATGGTCCTATTGTTTTCTTTAGGATTGTTATTGAACCATAGACACAAAACAGGGCTCCATTTTTTATTTAGGATTATTACCATATATGGAAAACGATATCGTGGTCACCGCAATGATCACAATGTCATGCCTATTGAGTCACAAATATATAATGCCACAAACTGGTAGCAGGAATTGCATCAATTGCAAAAGACACAGACTTTGCAATAGTCCTCAATTGTTTCAGAATGAAAAATGTGATAACTGTGCATCATTTTTTGAGAAGCACCAGGTTTCATGCGCCTGTCATCATATTATAGTTTTAACATCTCCACCCTACAATAACATCCTCTTTTTGAAAGCTATGTAAGTGCAATGTGTTAGCAGGTTAACTTAACTTATTCCTATTACTAGTTCCATAGACCCACATGTAAAATAAACAGTGAAACAAATTCACCCCATGTTGTTTTAGGAGGCCAAAAATATGCAGAAAAAATGTGCTTGTTTTTGAATGTTTACATTTCAGTCAGTTTTAAGGAAATGTTGGTGTATTCTTGCCCATAGTCCCTGCAGCATCTTCTATTCCTGACACAAACCCTCAAAGGTACTTCTGTGGTGTATGGAGGGAAACGGTTTTATTAGTGATAGTAAAAAATCAGTGCTGAGTCTAAATACAGTGCTGGGTCTATACAAAAATCAGTGCTGGGTTTGTATATATAGTGCTGGGTCTATAGATTTACAGTGCTAGGTCTATAGATATACAGTGCTGGGTCTATATATACAGTGCTGGGTCTATAGATACAGTGCAGGGTCTATCTGGCCAAAGTTTTGGAAAAATGGTGTCATTGACATCATACATTGTTCGATAAGACAGTCTTTCCTGGCTGGTGACTATTTAAATAAAAAATTTATATGTCTTGTAAAAAATCTTAAGTTCTGGCTTGAATGTAGATTAATGTAGTGCAGTAAAACAGAATAATTTGCTTCAAAGTAAGTTCACAAGTTGTGTGTTTGTGCTGTATAGACAGGTAACAGGTCTATTTACAAGATCCACCATCAAATAACATTGACTAAACAACAATGACCTGATAAACTGAAATAAACTGAATAACATTGAAAGACTGAACAATAGGAACTGTAAGCAAAACAAAATGTTGTAATATTGCAACAGTGGCTTGATGTTTCTAAATCAAATATCAATGCTTCTGTTACTTAGTAGAAACAATAGGGAAGTGTTTTTTTACCTAAAATTATTAGCTGGGTGCCCAAGTAAACATGCGCCCCATGAGGCACAATATTTCTGCGAAACCCTTTAGAACAGAGGCCTGGTTTACTTTCAAAAGAACTTCCACAGAGAAGTTCCTGGAAGATGTGCTAGCGGCAACGGTCACATGCTAAGTAGCTAATTACAGTTAAGTGTTTTCCTGGCAACTTCCAAACTTTTATGTGAATGCTTGTAGCTGTATTAAACTGAGGCAGTACAGTCTTTTGTCTTTCAAGATTTTTTGTTTTTTGTTAGGTAATACCGAATGGTGTAATACTTAAAGGTGACCTAGAGTGGTTGAGCGGAGTATAGATTCTTGTTCTGTGATGTGACAGAGAGAGTAGCACTTTGGTTAAGTCTGTAATGGCCCAGAATCTGTCTAAAACCTCTTTAAAAATGATTTTATGTCGGTGCTATTAAACGGATGAATTTGAGTATTCTGCGCAAATTGTGCACCGCTGGAGGGGCTCTGACAACCTTATAATGATATTGAATATATATAATCTTATATATATATATATATATATATATATCCAGGCGTGTGTGTGTGTGTTACCTCTGATATTGTTTACACCTCTGATATAAACAAGAGAACACAGATGCTTCTCTAAGTTGTTTTCACTGCTCTGTTTGTGGTTGATAAGAGAGCAATGCGCCTCTCCAGAGAAGTCATTTGCATACATTTCATAGCGATGGTTGCCATGTTGGTGCCTCTGCTGTGACCAAAGATGTACCGTCGCAGAACATTGTTTGTTAAAGGCTTGACATGTAAAGCATTATGAAAAACGCAGTCAACTCCACTTTCACTTCAGACAGTATATACTGTCTAACTGTAAAATAATGTATATATTGTATAACTGTAAAATAATAAATGTAAATAATACAACAAATAATTATGACAATACCAATAACAAAGATGGAAAAACAGGGTAATAAAAATCAGTAGTACACCTAATGTCAAATAGTGCTCTATTCACTTAAAATAATAGTAATAATGATTTAACCATGAGAATGTTCTGTATACTTTAATTTGTATAAAATATATTATAAAATGAAAAACAGAGCCTAAAGTTGGTCAATCTGTTTTTGAGAGATGTTGTTTCTAGGTGCAATTTCCTGCTTCCTTTATTTTCACAGAAATTGTGTATCAGTTTCTGTGAAATTGATACACAATTTCTCAATATGTGTCAGAAAATAACACGTTTGCCCTGTCAAAAATATCTAAATCTTTGACTAATATAGCATAAAAGAAAGATAAGATGGTTTATAGGATGGTTTCTATGGAATTGTAAGCCGAAAAGTATATTAAAAAAAAATTTAAAGTGAAAATGTTTAAGAAGCTGTTTGTATCATATAAGAAATGGTCTGTTTGTAAATCTGAGGCCATAGTTAACACCACGCTGTGTTCTTCCGCCCCCCAGGTGCCCAATCTCACCTTGTACACGGACTCGCCCGACCTCCCAGAATGTTTTCAGATGTCAGTACTACCATGGGCTCCCTGTATCTACCTGTGGGTGGTCTTTCCTTTTTACGTGGTCTACCTCAAAAAGAGCAACAGAGGCTACATCATGATGTCTATATTAAACAGAATCAAAACAGTAAGAGACATTAACTAATAAATGTTTTCTTGCAGGGGGGGCATGTGTGGTTTGGTACTTCCTGTTATATTTATATTATGTCTGGATTATGTCACAGGTTCTCGGGCTGATACTGTGGATAGTATGTTGGACGGACCTTTTTTATGCATTTCACGAGATGACCCAGGGTCACCACAACCCGCCCATATATTATGTCACACCTTTAATAGTTGGCGTAACAATGGTAAGTGAGAATAGAAGCTATCTCAGGTTTTTGGCAAAAATACAGATGGACTGAGAAGGCTTGAAATTTTCTTATTGCATCTAGAAACCTCAACGTCGCTGAGAATGTTTCTTGTAATGCAGTAGCAGTTTTTTGTGAGTTGGTACATTGAAGTGTCATGACAGCAGTTATCACAGTTTTTAAAAACGTGAATATGGGGGGTATAAAGAGATGGAAAAAGCATGAAAACTGTCTGTGGTCGAGTCAGTTTTATTTCATTTTTAAAGAATTCAAGGTATCATTCACATTCACTGAAATTACACAAAAGTTACACAACTTTTCAGTTTTGTTAACTCATAATACTGTAAATACCAAAAAGGCACAGGTAACATCTACAATTCAAATGAATGTTGTAAGCATACATGCTGCAATCACAAATAAATGGTTTAATATCTTTAATATATATCGGATTGGAAATATTTGTGAACAATGTTAGTGTTGCCCTCATCATGCGATTTCACATCAAAAATATTTTAACTCCCTTCCAGTTGTTAGCCACGTTCCTCATCCAGTGTGAGAGGCTGAGAGGGGTGCAGTCGTCCGGTGTGCTTTTCATATTTTGGCTCATCTCTGTGCTGTGTGCCATCGCGCCTTTCCGCTCCAAAATCATGCACGCAAATCAGGAGGTCAGTGCCGGCATCAATGAAATTGACTGAATCCCACAATTATTGGGAAAGACAATTTGTGTAGTGAATTTACTTTTTTTTGTACTTCTGCTTTGCTGTGTAATGTTTCACTGGTTATGTATTGCTCCTATGCAGAGTAACAAATACATGCTATTGTACTGTAAACATTTTACAAATTTGAAACGGTATTGATTGAGAAAAAGTGTTAAAAGTGTTAAAAATGTATTTGTTATCATGCCAGCTTAAACCAGGTGAAAGGTGAAAGCAAAAGCGAAAGTGAAGAGCACACATTTTACACACAATTTTTCTTTTTCCAATTGATAATTTATTGGTTTAATTCAAGCAATACATGAGGACCACAATTATAAATACAATACTTTACAATTACAAATACTTTTAAGATATTAAACATTTACACAATTTATTGGATTAATTCCAGCAATACATGAGGACAACAATTTTAGATACAATTTAATTCAGTTTACCCTAAATTTAATACAATTTACCCTAAATGTAGAGGTAAAAGAAGGGCATTTAATAAATGGTCATTTATTAAGAGACTATCCGCCTATTAGACAATACAGAGTGAAATAAGGTCTCATTCAGAACTGAGGCATTTTAATGTGTGAAGAAATTAAGCAGTTGATAAACAGTGTTCTCTGTTTACAGAACGTTGTCAAAGACAAGCTGAGATTCACAACCTTCTATATATATTTCGGGCTCACCCTGACTGAACTCATCCTGTCATGCTTCAATGAAAAGCCGCCTCTTTTCTCCAGTGTGGTCAC
Source organism: Yasuhikotakia modesta (assembly GCA_036877545.1). NCBI lineage: Eukaryota > Metazoa > Chordata > Actinopteri > Cypriniformes > Botiidae > Yasuhikotakia > Yasuhikotakia modesta. The sequence goes on from JBAJNP010010311.1 coordinate 14,386, forward strand.
AGATCCTGTAAGTGTGTGTTTCTCAAGTAAACTACTCAAAACCTGTTGCTGTAATTAGCTCCTTTTGCACATGCTGTCTTTACTGGTAAATTACTTTTACCATTTAATTAAAACTCAAATTAAATTTCAAATTAAAACTCACTTTCACTTTCACTAAATTACTGGTAAAAATTCACCTGTTCAATTCACCAGCAAAAGAGGTTGCAACATTGCCAGTTATTTACCAGTAATGTGCTACATGTGAATGCAGGTAAACTCAAGAATAAGCCTGTACAGTTTTTCTGTATTTTAGTACTGATGTGAATGGTACGTAACTAGTTAAAAGACAGAACACAGTGGCTATTGTAAGAAACGCATTTGTGTATTTACCAGTATTTACTTAGTTGTGTATTTACCAGTACAAGTTATTCTTGTAATGTGTTTTGGTAAATTGCCAGGATTACTGTGTGAAAGGGGCTGTTGTCTTAATTCATACTATCAAAGAATTTAAAGTCACAGTCTTTATTTGCATTGAATTTCTAGAGCTCCTGTGGTGTGTGTTTTTCAGAACGCATGTCCAGAGACAAAAGCTGGATTCCTCTCAAAAATGACCTTTTGGTGGTTCACAAGGTGGGAGGTTTGATGTCAGACAGAAACGCAAGAATCTACTTAAAATTGTTAATAAATATTAATTAAACAATACAATTAATTTCAGGGTTTGAACTGACTTTTTAAACCCCAGTCTTATAATTGTTTAGTATCTTCAATGGGTTTTTTGTTTGTGGTCCACAGCATGGCTGTCAAAGGCTACAAATGTCCACTAGAGAATAAAGACATGTGGTCCCTGAACAAGGCCGACAGCTCAGAGGTTGTTGTGAATAGTCTGCTAAATGAATGGGAGGTAGAGAAATCCAAAGTGCACAGGTATGCTTCATGCTAAATAAAGCTTTATAAAGCTAAGCATTTTAAACCAGGTCCTGTATTTGAGTGCATTAGGTCTCGCTTTCAGATTGCAGTTGGTTTGAATTACTAAAGTCAACAATAAATTGAAATAAAATAAATTGGCATATTGTGTAAAATTTGTCAGTGCATGTTAATAAAAAAACAAGATATTTTATAATACCGTTCAATAGCCAAATTGTAGTTTAGTTTTTTTATTTAATGCAAAAATGCAGGTCTTTCAGATATTTGGCCAATAGTTGCCTAGTTACATGATTGTCATAAATGTTATGGGTGAACTTCAATCAAACTTCACAAAGTTTCGATTTGTGATAAAGAACGCACAATTTTTGACCATCATCTCCCAATTAGATAAAATTAGTTTCACTTTCAAATCTGGCACATAGATCGAATTGTTTATGAAGGCTATTTTGATTACCTCAAAGTATGGCTAGGCTAGGTAATTTTGTTATATAACAAACAAATATCAAAGGATGCTCAGGTCAGTCTTAGCATAATTTCACTGTTTATCCCAATAATAATTCAGAGTTAAAGCACTAAGCATTACAAAAGTTATGCTGTTGTCTAAAAAGTAACTGAATTTCCCCGACCTTCTCCAAACAGTGAACAGATCGTGGAGGGAGCCACATTTTCAAAATCTGGTTCAGCTGCTGAACACAACCACTTAGGGGCCAGTCCTGAAGAGGTGGAAGTTCTGCTGGCCAAACAAAAGTCCCGGCAGCCCTCCTTTCTGTGGGCCCTGCTCAGAGCCTTTGGCCCATACTTCCTCATCGGCTCTGCTTTCAAACTCCTGCAGGATCTTATTACCTTTGTTAATCCTGAGCTACTCAGGTAAAGGAGGCTGTATCATTCACTGATGGAGCGAAATGCTATAGCCGAGTTACAGTTAAAGTGTGGAGAAGTTTGTAATGGTGTACGTGGCAGAGAATTGTGTCATAATCACTTACACTGCTATCAGGAAATGATTAGTGATGTTTAATCAGTATTATATATTGATTTTATGATATATATATATATATATATATATATATATAGCAAGGCTACTATGTGTAGCTACCAAACAGGCCTTGAAAATGATTGACACAGTAGTTCATACTGCACACACTGGTCGGTCGTTACTTTTTTATATAGCCCTGAATAAAGATAATCAGGTAATATGAGACGCAGTAGATTCCAATGTTAGCATTGCCAGCTCAGAACTGTTTTATTACCCAGTTTTATTTGGTTTAATTATAGCAGGTAGAATAAATAGCTAGACAGCTTCAACCTTTTACATTCAGGCAATAAAACTCAATAAAATAAAGTTAAAGAATAATAATAA
>JBAJNP010010312.1:0-16645 GCA_036877545.1 Yasuhikotakia modesta
TGTGTGTGTGTGTATGTGTGTGTGTGCATAGGTGCAAATATGACAAGGCAGGAAGAATTAGTTGTCTCAGTGTCTGCTAGATAATGTCCACTGTCCACAACACCCAAATCCTTCATTGTCTGACTGAGACTCTATTTCCCTTACCCAGAAATGTAAAATCCAAGCAGTGCCAGCAGTATGTTCCCTGTTCATTCCTCTGGCTGCCTGACACCTCATTCAACATGGCTGCCACACAGAATGGGCACAGGGCAAATATTAGCATTCACTTGCAAGCCCCAATCAGATGTGTGTGTGTGTGTTTCCCAACATCAAGAGATTTTTGTGTGATTTAGAAACCCAGAAAGTTGTTGGACACTGAAAATCCTGTTAGCATTTATTTGATCATTTTACCTCATGCTCTAAACACATATGACTTCCTTTTCTCAGTGGAACACAAGCAGGTAGAATGTTAGGAGCTGACAGCCTCAGGCATCATTGAATTTTATTTGATCTTTTTTCCATATAATAATACATGTGAATGGTGAATCAGTCAGTCTTTCAAAAGCCCACTAGCATATACTGCTTATGATGAAAGCCATGGAATGCTTATGGAAAACTTAAACCTTTCATAAATATATAAATAATAGAATAACATTTTGAAATTACTTTTAAGCAGCTGATGCTAGGGTCAGTTTATGTATGAAATGTTTTCCTCAGAGATGTAATACATCACATTGATCACATGACTGCAGATGTATTTCACAAACTACATATTTTCCAAATGTATTTATGTACTGCTTAAAAAACTTACTTGTGCTATCTGCTATATGTAAAATATACCAGATAGTTAATGCAATACATTCTGGGCTAAGGCTCCTTTATGTTTTATAATGTAAAGTATGTGGACAGCGCAAGTCTTTTTTTATCCAGTTCTTTTAATCCGTTCATGTTCGGATAAAACGCATCCTCTCATCCTTCATGGGGACGTCTGGAAGGCTAAAAGGCACAATCTGTTTCCTTTTGTTAAGATCAGTGTTAAAACAAAACTGAGTCTGTCATTCCCTGCCATGCACTCTGCTATAGGACAAACAATATGCTGTTTGCCTGCATTGCAATTAAGATCTTTTAAAAGACGAGCAGCGATAGAAAACAACAATCCCTCGACTGTGAGGCATCATCAAGCACCTACGATTTGCACAAATAAGCATAAAAACAAACAAATAGTCCATTATCTCCTTTTGAAATCTATAATGTGTAATTTCTTTATCTTCCTGATTATGGTACTTTGTGATGCTTGAATGGGAAGCCTTACAACCCACCCCCCCCACAACAAATCACCAAAAACGGAGAGTGCATTGAAATCCACGTGGGTAGGGAAAATGCTGGGGTTCGAGCGAGTATCAGGGTGTAATGATAACCTTGTTGAGATGATCTCTCCGCTCAGGGTTCCATTTTCTCCAGCTGCATCGCTCGGCTTTCTCTGCATGAATGAAGGTAAATCTGCAAGAAACCTCCCACTTATTTTATTTTCAGCTCACTTTCCCATAATTCCTCCCCCTGAAATTGTTTGCACAACAATGCTGCAAAACATCTGCAAAAACAGATAATTAATGTGTCAAGTCAAACTAATGCATTTTATATGAAGACTATGCTTCACTGGTTGTAATTATAACACATTTCTCCCCCCCCAACCCCTCGCTCCCGTCCCACATACACCTTCTACCCCTCAGAAATGATTACTTGTTTGATAATGCCTGGCATCACATGGAAGCACTTATTCATGGAGTGTGTGTGCTCAGATGTGTTAGCCACCTCCACCTTGATGGTTCGCTGAGCAGAAAATACAGAATGGCCAACCCAAAACTTGCACTCTGTGCTCTTCTAAAAACCTGCATCCTGTGCTCGTCCCTAAACCTGTGCTCTACTCATCTATAAACGTGCATCCTGTGCTCGTCCATAACCTGTGCTCTACTCATCTAAAAACTTACATCCTCATTTATACTCATGTATAAACCTGTATCCTTTGCTCATCACTAAACCTGTGCTCTACTCATCTGTTATATGCAACATTCTATTAACAGTGCTAAATTTAGTTTATAATGCACTTTTTGTGGTAATAATATTTGACATTTATTTATTTGGCAGACACTTTTATTCAAAGAGACTATACCTTAGTATAGTTATATATAGTATAGTTATACCTTTTTTTATTAGTACTTGTGTTCTGGGAACCGACAATCTTTGCGCTGCTAACGCGCTGCATTACCAGTTGAGCTACAAGAACATGTTTACAATTGTAACTAGTATAACTTAAATCCACAGATCTCAAAGATAAACACTTCCCAACAACAAAAAAGCAACCAGGCTAAACAAACATTTAACTACAACAAGTACAGCAAATTGGATTGCTTTCAATTGACATTTCCAAAACAGTTTCGCAAGCTTTGATTTCAGGTGAATGGCATGTTTCTTTCATAAACAGGAAACCTGTGCCTTTAGTTAAACATAAATAGGCTTCAGCATTAGAAAATACAGTGACTTCATTCAGCAAAATAATGTTGGGAAAGGATGCTCAAAAATAAAAAAGGATATATATTTTCTTCATATAGAATAGAAAGGTTGTTTTACCTACTAAGCCCTGATATAAATAAATAAACCTGGAATTTCATTTCTACAATACTGCAATAACTCACCCTCAACTGATTGTAAGTGCCAAAATTATTAGACATCATAAAATCAGTGCTGAAAAACCTCAAATATTCTCATATTAAATGACATTTGTTTTTCATATTGCACAAATAATAGAGTTCACACACAGTACAGATTCTCAACTCCAGGTGTGAGAGTCATTCAACGTGTGCAGGAATCTGAGGAAAGCGCGTCCCTGGCGAGTGGCTCCTTTTCACCCGACCTGCAGGACGGGAGCCGAGCGAGCCAGCGGCTCAGCAGGAGTTAGACCCTCCTGGGGTAAAAAGCTGCCCCCGCTACGCAGCGTGGTTCCAAAGCTGGGGGTGAGACAGGAGGAGGCCACTTCTATTGGACAGGAGACTCACCATCAGCCAATAGGACAGCAGGGAACAATCTAATGCCAGGTGCCTCATCTCCAACTACAGGTGGCTGCAAATACATAATCAATTCTGTTATTTCTCACCTACAACTGGGAGCTTGGATCTGTGTTAGACAGCTTGAGGTTGATGTAATGAGTCTGGGGAGGGATGGCTCAGAGGACATTGTTTTATTTGTGTGTTTTTCTTAACCCATATTTTCCCCATGAACTAGAATCAAAGGTACAGAGATATTTTTTGACATAAATATAATGTTGCTTTGGCATTTTCTTTGTCTTAAACCTGCTTGGAAAATAGCATAATAAATGTATGGTATTGTGCATTAATAAATAGATAGAAGTTAATAAACAAGCATGATGAAATAAAGATAATGTTCTCTGTATTTTAAAATATGTTGCAACTATTTTTAGCACCGATGTTGAAAACATGAAGTTAAGTATTGTAGAGTTATGTGATTTACTGACATCATACACTGTATTTACTCCAGCAGCAGTCAGCTATTGTGCTGTCCTATATGCTGAGGTCACTGACAAATGAATGTACAGAAATGACACATGTTAGCCAATTAAAGAGGTGGTCAACCTCGAGGGAGGGCCTTTATATATTAATGAATTCTCTGGTCTGTTCTATAACACAGTGAACTTAAGGCTACCAGAAGAATATTACATTGAATTTGTTATACTTAAGTACAGTGCAAGAGATGTGCTGATAAATACATTATGTCATGCTGAGATTTATTTCATAATTAATTGTGTATTTAAAAATGTAAAAAATCACATACATTTAATATAATGAGAATGATTGTATATTGTTTTGATTACAAAGCTCAGTCAATTAGTACATGCAATGCCATAAATACATTTTAGTTTGCAACGTAACATTTATATTACTTGATTTAATGCAACACGTGTTTAAAGTTTTTATGAAAAATAAGTGGCACAGAATGTGAAATTATGACTGCACTGAATTATGGGGGAAAATGCATATATACAGAAATAGTTCAGCAGTCTGTGTACAGAACTGATTTATTATGTGATATTATAAGAACATCAGGTTTTTCTTATGGTCAGCAATCAGTACAATGAGAGGATTGCAACAAAAAGATCTGACGACAGGCTTATTTGTGAGGTCACAGCTGTCATAGAAAACATGCTCAAAATCACAAACACACACAAAATCAAACATACATAAACAAACATTTTCACATACACAGGAACGCATCTGATTACACACAAGAACAGATCTTTAGCTAACTACCCACATTTACTGCCCCCAAAACAATCATTCTCTAGAGAATTAAGCATAATAATAACAGGTTTGGATACTAATTTATGGAGGTGCATTATGATGCTTCTATGTGTACACAATAGAAATCAGTTAAAACAAATCCACTGTTATAGTCAAACTAACATGAGAAAGCACTTAGATTGGTATTGCAAGAAAATGATGAGAGACCCTTTAAAACTTCACAACAACATTCACATCAAATCTCCCCATTTTACATTTAGTTGTGAAATCTGAGCATAAACAGAGAACTTACTGAATTCAATTTCTTTTTGTTTCATTGTTTGACTTTACAGTCTGTCAGACACATGAATGTGTATGTTTACATTTGCACCTGTGTTATTCTAAATGAATTGATTAGTTACCACCAGGACTGCAGATCAATGCTGAAATAGGTTTCTTGCATATTAAACATCCCTCACAAAACAAAAACTGAACAAAATAACTGAAACCAAAATTAGTCCACATCATTACAGCCGTATATAAACGATGTGAGGAAAACTCATCGAAAAAGGAGGGGTTTGTTTGTTCCAATTTATGATCAATATAAAAACTTTGCTTTTAAATATGATATGGGCTAAAAGTGGAATTTTTGTAACTGTTGAGTGAAATTTAATGTGCCAGAAACGTTTTCTATTGGTCTTAAAAGGACCAGAAAGATCATTTTAATGGCATTTCTACAAAATGAGACCCACTCAAACATACAGCTGGGTGGGGTTTGATGTATTTGCTAAAATTCTGCATGTACCTGTAAGTTAAAGGGTAACAGTCAATGGGACCCATAATTACACAGTTGTTTTATTCTTCTGCTTGGTTCACTTTGCAACCAAGCTGTTATGGAAACATATTGGGCCTATGTACTTTATATTACAGCCATATTGCAACTTCAACTGAAATTCAGTCAGGTTTAGTTTTTAATTTAGCAGGGATAATGTTTCATCTGTTGGATCAACAGTGTTTTAAATAAATAAGTAAACTCACTGTGCTCTTATCTGGAATATGATGTCAGATTTACCAGATCAATGAAAAATAATGCCAGAAACCTCATCACTAAGTATTAATTTCACACCAGCAAACTGCACCCATTAACCGTTTAATCCCAGTCTATCCCTGGAACTAAATAAGCGTTGATTTATTTGGTGTGTATTAGCCTTTCTAACGCTGAAGGACAGAAAACACCTGTGTGGCACAAGACATCACCTCAATGCAAGTGCGCTGAAACTGAACACAATGAATTTTTTGGCACAGTCGATTCACCAGAAGTTATTTATGACCTCCAAACACTGAATTTTCCTTGGCAACGCCAGGACGTTCACTAATATGGCCGAGGTCATTTGCAGGTGTGTATCTTGATTGTTAGATACAATAGCCCTGAAGGAATGCGCGCTTATAAAGCACAACATCTCCGAATGAATTATTTTGAGTTGCAGCTGAAGCATGTTTTAATAAACTCACTGTCCATCCTTTATTTGGGATCATTTATTGTGATAACAGAGGTTAAGCGACACACTCAGTGTTTTATTAATCAACAATATGCAGATAGTTACCGAAACATTAAAAACTAGAAACAGTTCATTAAATCAAATTAAAGTGCATACTTCATCTGTTTTTGTGAGCTATTAACACCTCATAAATAATACATAGTCCATACTACTCATGATCACAAGCGCAGTTTTGTGAGTATGGGCCCTGACGAGTGAGAATGGTTGTCTTAGAGAGACCTCTGCTGTTCTAATCACATACATGCAAAATATAACCAGAATGTTTTCATGCTTACCTGAAGAATGACTTATAATACAAGGTATATCTTCACTGTACATTATACATAGTTATTAGTGATGTTGTTTCAAACTGTCCACATCTGTGCCCATAAGATTGTCGTAAAGGTGCAGTTCAAATATTGTGGAGCACAAGAGAAGACATTTGAAGCTGCTGTTTTTCTCTAAAATGTTGTCTTCCACAAGCACAAAAGAAAGACAGTTGGGTTTGTGATGAAATAAAGGCAAGTAAATGCCAGATACCTTTTGTGTTGACTTATCCCTTTAAATCTAATGTTTAACTGATAAAATGTATTATATTTACATGCACAATGTCAAAGCAACTAATTTGGTCAATGATACTTAATAATTGGGTTATGAATTCATGCATATAACCTTGCTATGTTTCTCAGCCAAATCTTCCTTTTACAGATTAAAAATGCATCAGCCAGCTGTGAAACCATAATGAACAGCAAGACAGCAATGTTATTTGAACATAACTATCCTGTGTGTTATTGTATTTTGTTTGATAGAACCTAATGAAAGTCAGATATAACCAAAACATTATATTCTGTTATATAAACGTTATATAATGTTATATAATGTAATATTACGCTAAATAAACATTATATTATACCAACACCAATATTAAAGGTATTAACACCTTTCATCCAACTTCTCCAGTCAAAGTTAAACCCTAAGAGGTCACTCAGACCCACAGAGAGGAACCAAATAAATATTACATCAATTAAATTTGAAACAACCCAAATGTCCTGGAAAATCTTCCACTTCCTCTGTCTCATCAGTATTCCATAACAACAGAGCATCTCTGTTTTTGTGTTCTCCCTTCTGTCTCCCCTCAGACTGATGTGGAGGACAGCACACAAAAGTGGAACACAATCAGTCCCGAGCAGCTGCTGGCATYGTGACCCCCGGCCCCCCCAACCCCTCTGTCTTCCACTCTCTCATTCTGTTTCACACTCAGACACACACACAAAGCCTTGAAAATGACCACATAACCTTCACCAAACTGGGAATCTCCCTAGGCAACTGAGGGGTTTGCTCCAGTGGGACGGTATTCCAGTAAATCATCTGTGTCATGATCACATGCACACACATTCACCTACTTACTGTCTCCTGTACGCATGTGCTAATACTGCTAATATACAATATTCATACTCTCTTAGGGTACAGAAGGATGGTTGGATGGATGGATGGATGGATGGATGGATGGATGGATGGATGGATGGATGGATGGATAGATGGATGGATAGACAGACTGATGCAGATGTCTAAATACATTGTCTAAACAGATTAAATATTAAGATATTGATACTATTTTTATTTATATATCAGATCAGTAGTAATTCTAAATGTTTTATTTACAATATTTATCATTTATTAGTTTGAAATAACTGTTATTATTAATGTTTATAATTTACTTGTGAAGGTAATGCTTTATATGTGCATGGGCTATTCTTTTTCTGAAGCCATATTAATTTTACATTTTGTTATATAATTCAAGCATTCATACATTTAATTTTTTTATATAAAGTGCGATCACTTTATATAAAATATATACATAAATATAAATATATACATAAATATAAATATATAGAGTATATACCGTAGACAGTACAGCCACACATACATTAACAACATTGCATCAATCTCAACACCTTTAACAGTGAAGTATTGAGTTATGAAATGGGCCAGTGTTTAACTGTGATTTTGTCCTTCGTGTCCACTAGATGGCAGTCTTACCTCACCGTGGGATTGTACATATTTCGTGCAGATCCTCCCTTGTTTGCTTTTTCCTACCATACTTACGTTTGGCTTTATTGTCGCCCGTGCTGAGCAACACCTGCGCTCAGAGGAGCCTGTTTCTCAAGCTGCGGTGACACGCCTCAACACTGTCACAACACTGTCACAACACTGTCACAACACTGTCACAACACTGTCACAACGTTAGTGCAACATCTCAAAACAACTTATTTATAAACAAATAAACAAGAATCTTACCCGCATTATCCTATATGAAAAGCCTAATATATTTAAATACTACAATATAGCGTTTAAGTGCACAATGTAATGTCTGTTTACACAGATTTTGCTGGGCGTTGTGTGGGTTGGATGAAGAGTCGCTTTGGCATGTCAGTATGTCATACATTTCTCAGGCCAATGTGCTAAAGTTTCCGGGTCTGTTTTGGGGAAAGAGGACGAGACGTCTACATTTCTAACGCCCATCGGGTTTTATGGGTCAGATAACAGTATTTCATCGAGCGGTGTGTTTAACATAGAGACAGAAAGGCTTTACTGCGTTTTTGAAGGAGCTGATGTCGCATGTTAATGGTGATAAGGTTTAATTCCACGATGGCATTAAAGGTAAGTGTTAACGCGTTAGTTAACTGATGAAATGACTCGGTGTGTGTAGCTTAGACTTTAGAGAGTTAGTTTGAGTTTATGTATTTAACTTTATCTTTACAAACAAAAACGACAAACGTAAAATAGCTAAATCATAGCTGTATGTATAAGGTCGCAGATCGTGCATGTTTACCGTGTCAGTATAGCCACGATTTCTAAAGTTCAGAAAGAGAAATTTCGCCGATCTTGTGACTTAAACGTACCGTCATATGTTTATACTGACACGCACTGTTCGCAGAAACGCTTTCCGATGTGCAGATCGTATAATGGTAGCTTACACAGCAAATAAAATACATAATATTTAATAATATAAAGTACAACCGTGTATGTTTATAATATCCCATTTCAGTGACTTTGTAGACGCGGCCTGTCAACACAACAACCTGTCATATAAAAACTTCAAACATCCAACATCCAAATATTTTAGGAGGAAAAGTTAAGAACAACATACAGGCTGTGTCTCAAGACACAGTAAGCTGCCTATTTAGACAACATGGAGTGTTTTATTCTAAGAGGGAGTCGTACCGGTTATTCACTTAAACTGCCGGGTAGACGGAGCACTAGGTCCGGAGACAAACTTTTGTCGCCAGTTTCCACTCTGTTGGCCCAGTTCCTTTAAGCAGGAACATGGTGCATCCTGCTAGCCACAAAGCTCAAGAGAACTTCTCATTCAGTGACAGTCAATAGTGAAGACAAAACAAATCGTCAGCATTATTATTTAAGTAAACATGTTTGATCTATATATGTGCCCTGAATATAAGTTTGGTCAAGTTTAAAAGTGGTGTGACCTAAAAAACTAGTTTTAATGTTTTAGGCATATAAAGTAGTTACTTTGGTGGGGGGCATCTTAACTAATGCCTCATATGTGTATTGTTTATTTTGGTAGGTGTGTAATAACCTTAATTTTTGGAAAAGGCTAGGAACAAATGGGTTGCATAATCTTTTGCTGACTTAACAGCTACAGTGTTTATCGTATTTGTGTTTGTAATATTCTTGCAACAGTCGAGAAGTCATCTTCTGAAGTCAATGAAGTCTGAAGTCAATTGCAAAATTGCAGATTTTGCTCATTTTTAAATTGTAATGTGATATGTTTGTATATTTACATTGCATTTAACCAAGATTTGGATTAAAGCATGCTGAAAACAAAATTGTTGCTTTAGCCACACTGAAATATTCATGCAGTTTGTGTGGCATGTTCCCCATATGTTTGCACTGGGTTTTGTGTGCAGGCCCAGGTATTATATGACTTTACTGCAGAGCCAGGCAACAATGAGCTTACTGTTCAAGAAGGTGAAATACTCACGATCACTAACCAGGTGAGCAAACCCTGAACTTTGGTTGTAGTGTTTCAAATGATGCCCTTAGCTAGACTTAAACTAGACTTAGACTAGCTAGACTGGCCCTCTCAACATTAGTGTAGCTGAGAGTGTTCTCTGTGTTATACAGGTGTGTTTATATAATTTGTGTCTGTTTGCAATGTATCATGTAGAATGTTGGTGGTGGCTGGGTAGAAGCTCAGAACTCCAGAGGAGTCACAGGACTGGTGCCAGAGGATTATATTGAGGTAAAATAACACCGTAACAATCAGCTTCTGTTCAATTTATGTTTGTATTCACAACATTTTACACCGTTAAATGAAGCTAGAAAAGTGTGGGTTAGTTTTTTTCTGACAAAAGAGGGAAAAGACAAAATAAATACATCTGCTGTCTAGTCCACACCAGAAAGCAGAGGTTATTTTCCTTTCTGGGGTATTAATTCTGATTTTCCTGCATTCATGTTTTATGTGATCATAAAATTGTAAAGTAATGAATTTGAAGAATTAGTTTTTCCAGGCTGTAATTGGCAGATAGGAATTCTACTAATTTAGAGATTTAATTACTTGCACACTTTAGCCACAGATGAAAATGATTCCCACATGTGCTGTATCTGTGTCATAGCATCAAGATGTTAACACACTCCCTCACTGATAATACACAAACAGCTCCCAGCTGTAATAATACTGGATTGATTTTATACTAGGAAAAAGCTGCATATTTACATAAGCAGAGGCAAAAACGTTAGATATGACAAAAATGCTCTTTATTTCACATTGTGATTCAGAGCAGTTACCATGGTGAATATGTGTATAATATATATGAAGTATTCTGAATATATAGTTGTGTTTGCAGCTCAACCCTGGTTCAACAAACACAGCGACGACACATGCTTACAATCCTGAGTACAACAACAGCTCAACAAACACTCAGGTACAACTGTAAATGTAACCATTTGTACCACTTACTAAATTTTAGTTTCAGATTCCTGGTGAATGTGTGAAAAAGATAGTTTTGAAATGTAGTTTAGGATAGTTTTAACTGTACAATATCAGTAACAAGCATCTGTTGAACCACATGATGTGGTTCAGATTTCAACCAATGAAATGCTTAAAGCAGAACCCCAAAGTTACCACAGACAACCACAACCAACAGAACCCACTATTCAAATCTCAGTGTTTCTTCCTCATTCTCACTGCCACCTTTTACTAGAAATCTGCATTCATTTAATCACTGTTGTGGAGAGCAAAACATTGCACAAAGACCCTGTGTGTCATCCACAGTTGAAATCCATTTCCTGTGGAAGCAACAGAATGGGACTAAATGGGCCTCATTATAGCTTTAGACATTAGGCACAAGGACCTGTGTCTCTCGCCTGCACTTTCTACTAGTATGTTGTCAGGCGTCCACACTTTGTTTTGTGTGTCTGTGTGCATGTAATGGTGTGTGATTGTTCTTCTGTCTGTTGGCAGTCTGCAGACACATGAGAAGTGGAATCAATCCTTCCCATTAAGCTTGGGCCAGGTTCACCAATGGCAGATGGAGGAATATTTTGGCAGAATTTTAACAAGAACGCAATCAGCCTGATAATGATCTTTTTAGAAGGGAAATCTACACTACCAGTCAAGCCTAGATGCACTTCACTGAATTTATGTTGTGCATATAAAATGTATTTTTTAATACATGGATGAAATCTTGGAGTTAAATCAGGACAACAGCCAATCAACAGTCATAAGCATCATACAGTAACTCCAATATTGTTCAGAAATCCCTGGTTGGCAGCTCATGAAACTAGTTAAGTGTGAATAACTATGATAAATAGCTACTGTGGAAAAGATCAGTTAAATATTAGAATTGATTTTTTTCATTTTCATAGTCACTACATATTTCCCAATCTTCAGTTTGTGTTTATCAGAACTCTTGACTGGTCTTCATGATTCTGAGTAAGCGGTAAACATTTAAAAAACACTTAGAAGTTATGATTTATACTCAGCTCGGTTTACTTTAAATATTTAAATTGCTCTGATGGAGGATTTTCATATGAGAAGAAACATGTCAAGTGTTTCTTTAGTACAGCAAGAAAATATACAGGCAAATTGAACAAATGCTAAAATGTTTCCATTAGCCACTGATGACTCTAGCCACTTTTTGTGAGGTATCCACAACACAAAGCACTAATGATTGTAAACACATGAGTAATGTTACAATCAGGGAAAATTGGTTAGACTGTCCTAATAGGTGAGGCTGGGAAGCAAGAAAAATGTTTTTGCAAGGCGGTGAGTTAGTCTTTGTTAGCATCGAGGTCAGGTGTTTTGATGAAATTGGCCATTAAGTCTTAGCCTGATGGAAAGATGCCGACTCAAGAGCCTTTGGCGTTTTAGTTCCTACAGCACAACTAGCATCTCTGTGGGCGACTTTTTAAACCTGTACAGTATCTGTACACCTTTCATTGAGTTCTTTTGTGACCACCAGCCATTTGTCCATAAATAGAAGCTCAAAGATTGTTGTTATTGACTTCTTCAATAATGGTTTCAGCAAACAGTTTGTAACCTTTAGAAAATTCCACAGATTGTGCTTTAATTAAAGAAGCAGTAGTCAATTCAAGTTTAATTTCTTCATTTTAGTTTTTTAACCAAGGTTTCTATTTATGTTTCTTATCGTCAGGACTTAAAGAGTAATGCTCATATTTTGTTGTTAGGATACTGTGAGGCTGTGGATTGTCATGTGACAAAAACGTGACGCGACAGAGCCATGAAAAACTCAAACAAGTGCCATCAGGAAAGTTGTAGTCAGATGTTTGGTTTTAGTAGGAGTGGCCACAGTTTTATTTTTACAGTGCAATTAAGGTGTGTTTTTGAAAATGGGTTCATTGGGTTAGTCATGAAATGACCCCAATGAGTTTAGTGTTGTAGGTTACAGTGTGTGTGTGTGTGTGTGTGTGAGAATTAAACAGTGATGGTTTGCAGAAGTGTTTAGAATAAGCTGTGGAATAGTAGATTCAGACAGTGAATAGCTGTAATCTAGTCTTGAGATGTTAGTGAAAAAATAAGGAGCAGTACTGCCTGCATCAGGTGGGGGTTTGTTTCTCTCAGGTTAAGACATAAGATGGGCACAATAGATCTTAGCCACTGAATCTGATAGTAATCACTTCAATCTCAAAGGAGCAGTAAACCCTGTCAAATCATCTATGACAGAAGATTTTGATACATAAAAATTGATGTATAAGAGAGTAAATCCTGGGTTTGGTTAAAATAATGATTTAATAGATGCTTTTTGTTTAGGGGGTTAATGGAAACGAGGCCTCGACTGGCACAACATGGTCTAACACCTGGAACTACACTGAACCGGAAACAGCAGGTAAAAATGGAATTAGAATTCCTGCTGCATTATATTACTGAATATGTGCTCATTTAATCACATTTAAAATCTACTGTGGATACAGCTGCATGTTATGGTCTGAAAAACTCATTGGCTTTATATTGAGAACTTTGAACCCTTCCTCATTTATCTGGACCTTTAAGTGTGTCACAGATAAAGTCCTTTAGATTTTTGTAGTAGTAGTTTTGTGCTCCTCACTGGGAATGAAATATTTGTTTGCACAAAGTTTTTTGGCTCTTTCGCTTTGGATTCCAGTGTGAACAAGTTTTATCTCTGATTTACATAATAACCTGAAGCCAGACTGGCCTAACTAGAATTAAAGCAAATAAAGTCATACTGTTTAATGTGTACAAGTATGTTATAAAATGTGAATTCTTTTGTGAATTAATGATTATAGTCTCTGCTTTGTTTTAAGCAACAGTTTTGTAGTTTTGAGTTACTGTGTCTAATTTCATTACCCTTTAATTATTTTTTTATTTTATATCATATATGATTGTATCATAATTTTTCATATGGTCCTCTACAGTGCCAAATATTTATATTTTAACTTTCATGATCATTTTCCACCATTGTTTTTCCAAGTAAATAGTTAGTGTAACCCATGTGACAGATAATAATTTGTTGTGACCTTCAGGTTCTGTCTATTCCTTTGATGAGGAATGGGACGATGATTCTGATGATGGGAAATCAGCAGGCGGTTTCAGTGGTCCTCAGACAGAGGAGGGCGGAACCCTGCGGGGTGGGGGTCACTCCACAATGAAGTTATCACTCAACAAGTAAAAGCTTTTATTTTGATACAGACAATAGAGCATTTGTTAAACAACATTTAAATGGTTTCATCTTTTTCTTGAAGGTTTCCGGTGTTTTCCAAGACTCCAAACCCAGAGGTGTATCTGCTTACCAAACACACGGCTAAAGGAAATGACAGACTGTCAATATATGCAAGTTATTTGATTGTTTTGAGAATCTTTAAGAGTATTTTAAGTGTTTTGGTAACAAAAATGATCACAAATCTTTGAATGAAAAATAATTTTCTTAGCTCTTTATTGTAATTGCAGGCAGGCGATGTTGGTCCAGTTTGGTTGTATCCACAAATTCAGTTAGATTGTGTGGTGGCTGATCCCAAAAAGGGCTCAAAAATGTACGGGCTGAAGAGCTACATCGAATACCAGATCACACCTAATGTAAGGTTCATTTAAACACCCCTCAGGCCTACCTGAATAATCTAGACTTGTTTTAGCTGTAGTTTATCTTGGTTTATTTTAATGTTTAACCACTGTTTTCAGACCACAAATAGGCCAGTCAATCACAGATACAAACACTTTGATTGGTTGTATGAGAGGTTGGTGGAGAAGTTTGGCTGTGCGATACCCATCCCGGGTCTGCCAGACAAACAAGTGTCAGGTGAGTAAACTCAAGAGTTGTTTCCAAAAAGTGTTCTTGACTTAGAACAACACAAGCAGACTCAGCTAACAATGCTAGGTTGCAAAACATTTCCTTAACGTTTCCATTAAGTAAAAACATGTTGTTTTAAATGTTTTAGCAACATTGTAAACAGACAGTTTTTTAGATGTTGTATTAACCTTATTCTTTGGTTATAAGAATTTTTTAAAAACATTTTCAACATCCTGTGACATAAAATAACTGCTTAAAGTTATGGACCTTTTAGAAAATGTTAGACAACATTGTGAGAACATTGTCTGTTTTCCATTTTTAATTTAGGTCGTTTTGAAGAGGAATTCATCAAAATGCGCATGGAGCGTCTGCAGGGCTGGATGTCTCGCATGTGCCGACATCCGGTCATCTCAAACAGTGAAGTTTTTCAACTCTTCCTTAACTACAAAGATGAGAAGGTTCATTTGCATTGCTGCATACAATACACAGAGCGAGCAAAATACACATTTAACTATACGGGTTATCTATCACAACCTAATATGTATGGATAGCTTTAAAAAAGTAGAAGTCTGATTTTCCAGAAATCAAGTGCTGTAGTGTTTTCAAAACATTTCTGTGTTTATTTGCCACATAAGCTTGAATTTGGGGCAGGATTAACTGTTTAAAAGTCAATGGCAGGTGAGGGGAGCGGTTGGCAAACAGGTTTAAGAACAGGTTCCTGTTTATTGTTTTTAAATTCGTTTGATGATGGTGGTGGCTCATAAATAACACTGTTCACCTTTAAAATCCCTATGAGTTACAGATGAAGACTTTTTTAGATGTGTCCAGTAGTTTAAAAATATCTGATGGGTTAGATTTACTGTTAGATGAGCAGACACACTATACACAGTTTTAAAAAAAGTTTAAGAGCTCTTGTGAAACATCTGCCTGTTTGAAAAGCTTGAATATTTCCAATTTTAAATATCAGGTCCTCGAGAAATGTTTTGCAGTTTTATAATGTATTTTTTATTTAACTAGTCGATTAGTTATTTTCAACATGACCTTGTAAGTCAGTTTTAAAGACTTTTATGTACATTTACATTTATTAATTTGCCAGATGCTTTTATCCAAAGTGACTTAAAGTGAATATTGTCGCTGTTAGTCGCATTGTAAGACACTATTATTGTCACTTTCAGGATTGGAAAGTAGGGAAGCGAAAAACAGAGAAGGATGAAACAGTGGGCATCAAAATCTTCTCCACAATTGATCCAGAACTTTCTGAGATGAATCCGCTTCAAGTGTGAGACAATATTTAACTCCTTGATTATAATATGGATACTTGATTATAATTAGGGTGAATAGGTCAGTGCATAAGTATGTGTTTTATAAAGGTGGTCTTCTTGTGATGTGTCTGTAGGGAACAGAAGTGTGATGTGTACAGTCAGTTCACTAGATCAATGGACAACAGTGTTAAAGAGCTTCTGGCTGTCGGTCACCTTCACTGGAAGAGATGTACAGGCCGTGAGTTCTCATGTCTCTTCATGAATAGGGTGGATTGCCCTAATGTGAGACATTTTTCAGAAGTATACAGACTTCTGTAGTATATTACAATGTGAAGTCAACATGGTAAATACACACCCAGTATTATTATAATATACTTTGATCACATGGCAGTACAGCTTTGATTAGTTAATTTCACTGGCATTCAATGGTTGTGGGGAGAGCTAAGTTAAGTATGTGTTAAGTATATGTGTATATACCATATTAGGACAATTCACCCTACAAGAAATCATGCATCTGTGATTTCATGGCAGGGTCCAATTGGATTGTGGATTTCATTTATTTGCTCTTTGGTAACTAACATACAGTCTTTTTAGAGATTTAAAGTCTATAAAAGTGGTAAATGTAATGTAGACACTTGGTTATGACGATTTGTTCACAGTAAAGCTTTTGTTTTTAAATTGGCAGCATTGCAGAAGGAGTATCGTCAAATTGGAAAAGCATTTCAGAACATGTCCTCAGTTTTCAACACCAGTGGATACCCAAGTGAGAGTCTTTTTTATTACTATTA
>JBAJNP010010313.1:0-15000 GCA_036877545.1 Yasuhikotakia modesta
ACATTGTGAATCAGGATTAGAGATCAGTTTTGACCACTGATCTGTTGTTCTTGCTCAATAACTGATTGTTTGTTGTTGAGTTTGGATTGCAGCTCAGGGTAACAGAAACAGTGAGACGTGTTTATGCTCCTGCAGATGATTACGTTCACATCTCCAGTAAACCATGTGACCTGCACTGCACCACCTCTGATGGTCAGAGGCAGCTGATGGTTCCGGCGCGGGATGGGACCTCCTGCAAGTACAGCAGCTACCGGGGAGTGTGTGTAGACGGCAGATGTGAGGTAAACGCTTCCCTGCATCTGCTGCAAATACTGAGGCTTCAGAATCCACAGCCCTGCTGCTCACCAGCATCTCAAACACGACAGACTTTTGTGTTTCTAAAAGCAAAATATTATACAGGTTTATAATGGCAACTTACCCTTTAAGTACCATAAACGCATCTAGACCAGCATGGAGAATATGCAGGTGTAAGATGGACTTTAAATAAAGAGTTCTCAGCTTTCATCAAACCTAACAGAATTATCTCTGATCTCATAAGCCCATCGGCTGTGATGGTGTCCTCTTCTCACCCAACACTCTGGATAAATGTGGAGTTTGTCAGGGAGATGGAAGCAGCTGTAGCCGCGTTACTGGAAACTTCCGTCGCAGGGCTGCGAGTCTGGGTAAATGTGTTGATTCTTCATGGAACGTGACGCTAATGATTCTGATTAAACATGTAGATAAACCGTCATTCTAATGAAGTGAATCTTTTTTTGAAGGCTACTCTTTCATAGCTCAAATCCCAGAGGGATCGTGGGACATTCAGATCATTGAGAGGAAGAAATCTGCAGATGTTCTGGGTGAGTCACTGTACAGGAATCATTTCCAGTGAAGATTTAAGGAGATTGTCCTCTGAAAAATGAAAGCAACACATCATCATTTGGTCACCCTCACATTGTTTAAGCAGTTTTTTCTTTTACAACACAAACATTCTTCAAAATATCTTATTGTTCGTTCAGTAGAACAAAGAAGTTCAGCGGGTCTCTGAGTAAATCTGCTCCAACCAATCTCTGTTATTTTCCAGCTGTGACTGACCAAGCAGGGAACTTTTTCTTCAATGGGGCTTATAAAGTGGACACCCCGCAGAACTTCCATGCAGCGGGAACCATTTTCAAGTACCGGCGGCCTACAGATGTGTACGAGACGGGGATCGAGTACATCGTGGCAAAAGGGCCCATCGATCAGCCCATCAATGTTCTGGTACTGTAGCCGTGGTCCTCTCTTCGCCGCCAAGGGCTCATGGGTAATCTCTCTGGCTGGCTAACCATGGCTTTGACTTAGTGCAGCCCAATGGTCTAATGGCCCACTCTGCATTAACGGTAATGTTGTAATAAACTGAAATGACTCTGATTATTATGGGACCCAGGGTGGGATAAAACAGTGTTTTTGGAAAAGGGAAACATGATGTAATTTGAAGGTATGCAAATATTTAAACAACAGTGACACATTATTGTCTGTCAGAGATTCACAATGTAATTTGATGTGCTAAGGAAGTAGTTCAGAGTATTTGTGTGTTGTTTTCTTCTGCCTAAAAATGAACAAATTCAATTGATAAGCAAGTCTATAAAACAAAGGTAAGTTATTAATGATTTATGCTTGAGCTATCAGGTCTGAGTTCACAGATTAACATTATTTCTCAGAAGCTGCTCTTTTATAGCTCAGAAGAGCTGAGATTTGATGGAGATCTTAGTTGTTTAAATACTGTGTCTCTGGGTCTTTTTCAGGAGAAATATCTGAGATACAGGAGACTTATGCAATCGTTTCCATTTGCTCTTTATTTAATCTTATTGCTGTCTAGGAGAAATAACTGAGATATTAAAGAGATCTCAGCTGTGATTTTCTTTGCTATGGGTCATTCTGCTGTGTATGTGTGTAAACAGAAAGAGGTACAGGTTATAAAATCATGTGTGAGTGATGATGGAGGGATGGAGGGTTTATAGCTTGTTCTTGAAGTTGTTTAGGATGTAAACTTGTCAGGTTAAGAACAGTCATGAACTCCACAAATGACCTGCACTATTATGTTTCAAACACAGAGAGAGACAGAGAGAGACATGGAGATTTCAGAGTTTTGCCTCTGAAATGAGATTTTATTAAACAAACAAACAAACGTCTTTTATTTCTCTAAAACGTTTTTTGTTTTTTTCAAAGGTCTGGAACCAAAATGGGCAAAATCCCTACATCACTTATGAGTACACAGTGCTGCGCGACTCTCTCACCTCAGTCCCCCAGCCCCCCATTTACACAGGATCTCATGAGGGGTCCAGTCTGCTCTCTGTGGAGGTTGGAAGTGTCTTGCGGCACAATGAGAGTGTGTATAATAAAGCCACCGCTGAGATGGAGGGCAGCCGGGTCCAGACTGTGGAGGACAAGCCTGGTCAAGAGACCAATGAGGTTTATGGCACTGGTGTCTTTGAGTGTGAGCAGTCTGACAATGCACCGGTCCAGTATACAGGTACTGTAAACACCTTTATACATGAGATTAATGTTCTTCTTACATTTACTGTTCTGAGGAATAAAACAGTCTCTTCATTTATGATGCTCATCCACTATTTATGAATTTGTTAAATGTGTTTTTTGATCAGTGGGGCAAGAAAGAGGATTTTCTGATGTATCACAGTTTTTCCTCTACAAATGGACTTTGTAACTCATTTTTTGCCCAAACAAAGTGAATTTGCCAGCATATATAAGCAGAACAATGACATCACAAATTTCAGACCAATGTTAAGTCTGTGGAATGTTTAAGATTGTAAAAATGATCACTTATTAAAGTCACAGCACAGTCGTGTGTCTGAGAACAGTGCAGGACAAGTTACATAAAGTTTTGTCCAGAAACGGTATGTATGTGACAGTAAAGCTTTGCCTCGTAAGCACCAGTAACAATGATTTGCTTCTAAACCTCATGAGGAGAAAATCTAACACTTAAAATTAAAAATGTGAAAATTTGAAGTGTTAAAATGTGTTACGTTTGGTACACTGTCCCTATAAATAATGAAGGGGATCTCACATAGATGCTTTGATCTTTGTCTTTAAAAATTAAGATGACTTTTAAAATGACCCGTCAGCCTCTAAAATCACATACGTGCACAGAAGTGAAGCTTTCACTATATCTGGAGGAAAAAGAGGACAAACAAGAAAGAAAATGGTTCACTGGACAATCATCAGTGAGTTAAAACGCCTCTTTCTACTGGCCCTTTGGATTGTTTATAATGCATAAGCCACAACTCAGAGGATGAAAAATTCAGAGAACCTGGTGCTTTTTCCTCTGCTAAACTCTGGACTGCAGAAATCTGATGTTCCTGTATCTTCATTCAGGTCTGATTCTCACAGTAACTAGAGTTTGATGTTCTAATCACAAGTTCCTCTTGTCTTTATCTTCTGAAATTTTATTAATAATGTACATAAATATCTAAATTATGTGTTTATAAATACTCTATTTCCTACAGTATATACATGTAACCAAATGAGAGGAATTAAATTATATAATTCATCTTTTAAAAACTTTCCATTTTAAATGATCAGTCAAGGAAGATTCTCATTCGTTTTGTCAGTAAATGCTTAATTGTAACAATATAGTCATTTATTCCTGTCATCGTTTTGTCTAGTACAGTTAAGACATGTGTCTGTTTAAGAAGGATTTCTTTAAAAACACTCAGATGTTAAGTGTGACTTATGATAAACTGACCCAAACTAAACAACAGTATTAATGATACCAGTCACATTTCGGAAAAACTCTTGCTTACTTTTAAACAAGAGCGTTTCATTACTACCAGTCTGCCTTCTTAAATTAATATGTATTTATTTTTAATGTACTAGTTTAAGTAAAGCCACATATCAAACCATCTCAAGAGTAAATCTCACGAACATGAAAGCTAATTTAACTTTAGACAACAAATCTTCAATTCTGCAATGAAGATTGTTTCTGTTTGGTTCTACAGAGGGAAACTGCAGCTGGCCCACCGGTGTGGCAGTCGCTGGGGTCCCACCGGCCAGCAGACCCGCAGAAGACGTGGTCAACTCTAAAAACCTCATCTGGAGGGTCCTGCTGGGGGAGCGAGGGGGCTCTGACGGGGTTCTTGCTAACATCTCCACCAATCAGCTTCATAGTTACAAAGACAGCTTGTCCTCTGAAGCAGGGCCGCTGGAGTTGGACTACAGCAGTTTTGAGCAAGCGGGTCTAAATGTGTCACTGCTGGAGTTCAGCCTGGGCCAGAGGAGGAACGACACCGAAGACTTTCTGCTCTCCAACAGAACCGTTACTGTCAGCTCACGCAACAGCAGCCGCAGCAATCGCACCAGGTAACAGCGATCACCTTTAATATCTTTTAGACAACATAGAAAGAAAACAATCACAGCAGCAAGATTTTATCCCTCAAACATTAATCATCAGTTTCTTCAAAGTCCAAATGATCTCAGCTATGTTGTGTTTAGATTTCCTGTAGAGTTTTATTTACATGAAACGTCATTAAAAACTCCTGACATATGAAACATCTGAGCAGTTTAACTCTCAGAGCCTAATCTACAGTCTATCATTACTCTCAAGTTTTGTTTTAATCTTGGTACTGGCATTGCACAAGTTTTATATTATACCAAACATTATAAAAAGTTGTTAAGCTGCTCTGTCAAAAGTCAAGCACAGCCGAGCTCATCTCATCGGTTATGTAGAGGATTGTTATGGAGGTTATGTAGAGGATTGTTATGGAGGTTATGTAGAGGATTGTTATGGAGGTTATGTAGAGGATTGACTGGCGCTCTCTGCGCTGGTATGTGAGACTCTACAGGATAAGCTCGCATCAGACTGCGCTCTGGATTGTGTTTGCGCTCTGAGACATTCAAAGAGCGCCGAGGGGAGACGGCCAGGCAAACACCGGCGGGTTTACATTCCTTCATATTTATAATTCACACTGGATTCCCTCCAGCGCGTCCACACGCTGCTTACCAGCTCAGCTGCCATATATCATAAAAACATCTCCTCAGATTCTTACTTGTATCCGAAAGAGAGGAAAAGATTCCAGGCTCAGGAGAGGGAAAGACAAAATATAAGGAAGATGGACTTTCTGAGAAGCATAACTCAAGTTGTTTTGTTATTTGTGGGAAAAAGTTCCATAGATCATTCGGGCACAGACTAGACTTGTCACATCAGATAAATCCCAAGAATTTATCACGAGGAACAAATTTTATTTGCTTCTGTCTAGTTGAGGGAATGCACAAAGGTTTCCAGGCTTGACATGAAGGTAATGAGTGTGACCAGGAATGGTAAAAATGTTAGTGGTTTTATGACTTTAAGACTGGAGTGTCAGATTGTGTCTCGACAAACAAACCAAAATGTTCTGCTTAATATACAGCAGCGCAGGTGGCTGTACCAGAGCCTGAGAGAGCGGCGGGTGAAGCTGTTTTCTTTCTACAGGAATAACCAGAGACTTCTTCAGAAGAACAAACTGAGTGCTGCTGACATGTACAGGTGGAAGTTGTCCTCACAGGAGCCCTGCAGCATGACATGTTCAATCGGTATCTGAGCATCACAGCAGCATTCAGTCAATGCATGTAAACAAGAGTGTGTTTAATGCAACGCTCTTTCCTAAACAGGTGTATCAAAGTCCTTTGCCATGTGTGTGCGGTACGACGGCATCGAGGTGGATGACATTTACTGCGACGCTTTGACTCGACCAGAGCCTGTGCATGATTTCTGCATCGGGAGAGAATGTCAGCCTAGGTGTGTGTGCCACAAAACATGAATGACATCTTCAGCAATGAGAGACTTTATCAACCAAGCCTTTATCAAACCATTTTCTGTGTTTGAAAACACTTTCACATTCAGTACAGATTGCAAGCATTTAACACTTTAAAAGTGTTTGATTACAGGAATCTCATGAAAGGAAAGTCTATGTAACACAAAAGAAGATGTTTTGAAAAATATTGTAAACATTTATGATCGCAGTGAAAACTGGGGGATTATTGACACTTTTCTAGTTCCTAGTTTGCTTGTTGACACACAGATGGGAGGCGAGCAGCTGGAGTGAGTGTTCGCGCACCTGTGGAGAGGGTTTTCAGTTCCGGCTGGTGCGCTGCTGGAAGATGTTGGCTCCTGGGCTGGACAGCTCCGTGTACAGTGACCTCTGTACAGAGGCCCAGTTAGAGCGGCCCCTGGAGCGCCGGGCCTGCAAGAGCCCCACCTGCGGCCCTCAGTGGGAAGTAGCTGAGTGGTCGGAGGTGAGCTGAGATGCTCATCATATTGTTTATTAGCATATTTATGGTGTAGAGATGTTAACACAACGTTAACACTGTCCTGTTTGCTGTAGTGTCTGGCTAAATGTGGCCGCAGAAGTCTGGTCACTAGAGAGGTCAGATGTTCAGATGAGACCCACCCGTGTGATGAGACCACTCGGCCACCATCTACCAAAAACTGCACCGGCCCTCCGTGTGAGCGCCAATGGACGATGTCTGAGTGGGGACCGGTGAGGCAGGACGATTTACTGAGAGAAATATTTGTAGTTCCTAGAAGTATTTGTAGATCAGAACGGTTTAAAAGCTTTAAATTAAAGTAATTTTTTAAACATTAAAACCCATGTCAGTATGAACAGAAGCTGTCAAACAAAAGGTTGACTTACCAAAGAATATAAACAATCGAAACATTCAAAGTCAAAATGTTGATGGTTGAGTCAGATGTTGAGATGTTGGGCTGTTCTTGAGTCTGGGGCAGGAAAAGCTGTTTGTTTAGCTTTGTTTCAGGGATTTGTTTTTAAATCTCTTTAGGAAACAATGCTATAGAAATGCTGTACTTTTATATTTTTATATAAAAAATATTTTACATTTTTTTTCTATTTTTAGAATTTATGCTGAAATGTCTTACATTTAAAGTTTCTCCTCTTATTTCTCTCAGTGCTCAGGTGTTTGTGGACATGGAAAAACGGTTCGGCACGTTTACTGTAAAACCCCAGAGGGCCGCGTGGTGCCCGAGTCCCAGTGTTCACCCGAAAACAAACCTCTGGCCATTCACCCCTGCGGAGACAATGAATGTCCTCCATACTGGCTGGCCCAAGACTGGGACAGGGTGAGGACTCGGGCTGTTTGTGTGGGATGTGTGTTTGATATGTGAAGCTTTTAGCTGTAAACGTTGTCTTCTGCCACGTTAGTGCAACACAACATGTGGGCGAGGCGTGAAGAGAAGGACTGTGCTGTGTGTGGGCATCACCGGGGGCAAAGTCCAGATGCACGGGGACGAGGAGTGTGACATCAGCAGAAGACCGGCTGATGAGGACACCTGCTTTGAGAGACCTTGTTTTAAGTGGTACACAACACCCTGGTCTGAGGTAAACAGTTAACTGTTAGTTCATTTTGTTCCAGTGTATGGACAGAAATCACTTTAGCCTATCAAACTAACATTTTACTTTTGACGTGAATGCTGTCTAGCTCTGAAAAACACCCTTTCTTTAAATTAATTTACAGTTTTTTATTTTTTTCAACCTTTGATAACACAGTGCACCAAGACCTGCGGTGTGGGTGTGCGAATGAGAGACGTGAAGTGCTACCAGGGTAGAGAACTCGTCCGCGGGTGCGACCCCTTAACCAAACCTGTGAACAAGCAGACCTGTGCCCTGCAGCCCTGCCCCACCGAACCACCAGGTGTGATGTCACACAAACGCACACGTCCTGCTGTGGCGTTACAGTGAGATGTACAGTAATCATACTCGCGTATGTGCTCGAAACCCAGAGAATTAACATGTGACTTGTTGCCCCTCCAGATGAGAATTGCCAGGACCGGCCCACCACTAACTGCTCTCTGGCTCTGAAGGTTAATCTGTGCAGTCACTGGTATTACAGTAAGGCCTGTTGCCATTCTTGCCGCAATCTTCGTGCCTCTTAGAGCTGAACTGAACATCAGACAGATGTCGCCTACAGAGTGACACTTCGTAGTGTTCAAGGGCGCGTGAACAGAAAGTCATTATGTATTTGTTATATCTTAACCCAGCTACAAAAACTGCATTACTGCCAGGATTATAGACGATGCCTGCGTGACGACGTTATCCCGTGACTGTGGGATACATTCATGAAATATTAAATTATTGGGTTATGGCTCAGAGGATTGTATTGCATGTCATAATAAGGTATTTATTATTGGTGATATGTTTGGACATTATAGTTTGGGTCGATACTGATTCTTACCTCTGGCTCAAGATGGCTGACTTTAGTACTGTACACCCAAACACGGTCCGACCCACTGCAGGTCTTAACTCTGTACTGTTTACTTTTATCCTGTTTAACTAGCTAAAGTTAGGCATTGTATCATTGATTCTGATGGTTTTACCAGAACCTGACAAACCCGAGTGATTGAGTCCTGACACTTGAACGTCTGTAACTGAAAATGTATCTGATTCATATATTGCTTGCAATAAACCTAATATATTGTATTACGTTACCTCATGTACCAAATGCAATTAAATGGAAGTCATTTGATTTTCTTGTATAAAAACTTGAAGTTGTTGTACCTCTTAATAATTAATGTTTTACTCCAGCTAGGTTTTTAATTTTGTATTTTTAAGCAGTTTCTATCCTATGGTGATAGAGTTATTAGTAAACATGACTTTTATACTTGGAAAAAACTTATATTTTAATGTATACACTAAAAACATACTTTTACTGTATACACTAAAAACATACTTTTACTGTATACACTAAAAACATACTTTTACTGTATACACTAAAAACATACTTTTACTGTATACACTAAAAACATACTTTTTCATACTTGGACTGTAAGTTGATTAAACTGTTCTCTGCGCAAGAATGACGCCACCTGCTGGTACCAACAGCATGTGCAGTTCAATATTAATTTATTACATCCTCACACCTCACAAACAAGCACCAGAAAACCCTCACACAGGAAACGTTTGTGTGAACAAATAAAATACAAAATAAAACAACTATCTGAGTGTCACTGCACAATAAAGTCTAAATGTCTAATTATAAAATCAGTAAAGCTTGGATTACTCACAAATTCACAATCCTCAATGTAAAATTACAGCTAGACCCACCATTACAAATTCACAACTTACACTTAAAGGCATAGTACACCTCAAATTCTTCCTTTTTATATATGAAATACAACTTTTTTTTCAGGACCCATCTTTTATTACCCATTATAACTTCTAGAGTGAACTATCCCTTTAAATATACATCCACATCACAATTTCAAAACATTATCTAGCAATGAATATCCAGTGATCCAGGAAATCGTGAATAACAATAATATCAAAAAGTACTCGAGTTCTCATGCCATTAAAAAGCCCTATTAGTTACAAGTGCAGGTATGAATGAAACAGTTGATGCCTTTGTCCTGCAGATGAGCGTCACTCAGACCTACAGACTAACCTACGGTCATCACGCCACTGTTACATTAGAAAAAAGTGAGATGAAAACAGACACTGGGGGCAGGAAGCGGTGCAGAAGACTTCAGGTGAGATGTTACACATCAGTGCTGACGCTGCCGTGACTCAGAAGGTCCTGCATGGTAACCGAGCGCATGAGGTTGAGTTTGTGGAGGCCGGGTGTGTCCAGATCCTCTTGCTGCAGAGTCCTGTAGCTGATCCTGCCGCCCCCGTTGCGCTGACCCGCGTGAGGGCTCACGTACAGCGGCAGGTATCCGGAGCACGAGGGGCAGAAGGTGTAGGAGCGGCTGGGCCTGTAGGGCACCGGCGGGGTGTAGGTGGGATAGGTGATGGGTCCATTGGGCTCGTATGGCTCGGCGGTCATTAGAAGCTGATTGGAGGAGGAGTACTCTGGGATGAAGGGATGAAAGCTCAGTGGACTCTCTGGTGGACTCGGCTGCCGCAGTGGATTTGAAGAAGCTCTGGTGACATCAGCCTCTTCCTCCTCCTCCCCCCCCTCAGGCTCCTCCTTTTTACAGCAGTAATACTGCAAATGACAGTTATGACCAAATATGTCAATGAGGAGAGCACAGTATCACACTTATGACATCACACTGGTGAAAAGACCAGTTCACACGGATCTGATCCGGCTGGTCCACCTTAAAAATAAAGGTGCTATAAAGGTTCTTCGCAGTGTTGAGACAGAAGAACCATTATTGGTTCCCAAAAGAACATTTCATTCAAACCCATTTTGTTCTTTTTCACAGTCTATAGACTCTTAAGTAGACTTAACTACAAATAATGCCTCTGTGAAAGTTCTGTGGATGTAAGAACCTTTATTTAAAGTTAAATAAAATGTTTAGCAGATCTTTTTAAGCTAGAAAGGCTGGTGGGAACAACAACACACAACATACTGCACGCCGGTGACCTGAAACCCTGGTGTTTTCTATGGAGATGTATGTGAGCAGATACCTGCAGTCTACAGTAACACAGAATTGTTACAATAGTCAGCAGTATGACTGCAGCGAGGATTCCTCCTGTGATGACCACTGTCCCGGCTGACATTCGAAATCCTCTCCATCAACAAACTGCGCAGGAGACAGAGAACAACCTTTAAATGACGCCATAGATGCCGTCTTGCTTTTTAGATGTCCATTTAATATCTGTAGGTCTTTGTGTGCAGATAGATGCTGTTTAATCCTGTGTCCTGAAGTAGAATTGATGATTAATGTATTAAATTATTCTCTACATAACACCAACTTTTAGTCATTTTATCTTATTTTTCTGCTGTGAACATGATGTGTATGGTTTGACACAACTTAGCATTCATGATACATTAAAATTGACTTTAAATATTCAGTCACAATCAGAGAAATAACAGATTTTTGGACAGAGCGTCTGGGTGCATCTGTTTATCATTGCAAGTCTCTGTCCTGTGAAATGTTAATGAAAGACATGATGAAGATAATGACAGTGTTTCATAAGCAGATGTTTGGACTGTCATTCAAACGACTCGTGTGCAAAGCTTTTATATAAGCAGATATACATGAACATCTCACCAGTTTGTCCCAAACAACATCAGATGCAGAACAAACTCAGATATCGGCACTTAAATGAATTACAACTAAAATATATCGTAATTTCATTATATTCGTCATTTTCATTAAATCTTCACTACAAGTTAAACCTGATATTAAATCACGTGGTCATTCATTTCACCGACACTCACTAATGCATTAAAAACAAACGCGCCCTGTATCATTACATTAAAACTGCAGCCAATAGAAAGTCACACAGCATGTTTTATAAGTTTATAAGTGTATAAGTTTTAACATTTCTTTAGTCATCAGCTGTTTGAAACACTAGAAAAGTTTGTTGTGTTTAAAGCATAATACAGATGTAAGAATAACTGCGTCCACATACTCACATTATAGTATCTCCAGAGCATGCGGCACGCGTTCAAAACTTCACAGCGCTTTACCGGGACACATCCCAGACAAACATCCCAGATTTCTGTGGTCGTAGCACAAGAAAAAGTCAGTGCATCAAAGCTTATGTAGTTGATAATAAGAGCTGAAGTTTGTTCAGTGAGCTGAAGCATCAGTGGGGAGCTGAGAAGATCTGCAGCCACGTCCCACATACACCAGCAGCCAATGATGAAGAGACCCGCATTCATCCTCTTCACTCCAGCTGAATCCCGCTGTCATTCCACGTGCGTTCATCTGTCCTACACACACATATACATGCATATATATCACGTATTTTTAATGTATATTCATCCTACTAACGCTTCTTTCAGAGATGGAAGGTGGCAGGTCAAATATTCTCTCAGGCATATAGGCCTGTTGTTGTATGTTTCAGCCAAAGTGATTTTAGATTTGACAGAAATGTGTTGAACTGAAAGCAGCTTGACTGTGATTATCTGCATTTCACTGCAACATGTTTGGTCAGACTAAAATATACCAATGAAAGATCTTAGGAGTGCAGATTACAGATAAAGATTTGGGACTGAAGTCAGAACAAGATTATTTAATTAAATATACCGTCGTTGTTCTGCTTTTTGGTGACACGCACACACACGCACACACACGCACACACACACACACACACACACACAGTCACTCTCACTTTTAGTTCTGTTGTTGTAGCACTTTGAGTGCTGCTTAGATGAGATAGCTGAAGAGTAGAGAAAACCAT
This sequence comes from Yasuhikotakia modesta, assembly GCA_036877545.1. Taxonomy (NCBI): domain Eukaryota; kingdom Metazoa; phylum Chordata; class Actinopteri; order Cypriniformes; family Botiidae; genus Yasuhikotakia; species Yasuhikotakia modesta. The sequence continues at coordinate 12,099 of JBAJNP010010313.1, forward strand.
ATTTTATTGTATGAATTATTCACCCCTCAGATATTAAAGGAGACTGAGATTCCAGTGAATTGTACAGACAAGGTCATGATAAATTCATAAGTAAAGATGCAGTGTGAGGGAGGTGTATTTTTCCCTTTTCCTCTGTCAAAAACCCTCTCAGAGTTCCCATCGGAGCGTCCATACGTTCACTGGAATATTTGGGGTGAACACAACTGATTGTATGTGGAGATCTGGAGAGATGTGTTTAAAGAAAAAGCTTTTCACCAGACACACACACACACACACACACACAGATATATTGATGATTTCAGGAAATCATGCATCAGGACTTTGGAGGTAAGATCCACCAGAAAACAAACACAAGACGAAACCTCTGACCAGAACAAACTCCCGCTGCTTCTGTCTGTCAGTGTTTGTCCTGTTCTAACAAACACTGTGTGTGTTCATCAGCATATGACAAGCTTATCTTATTATCTATAGACATACAGGCTGTAGGCCAACAGCCCAATAATGTCACACTCTTCAGGGTCTTTGCATGAGTTCACAGGAGTGGGGTCACCCCAGACAGATGTTTTTAGTGAGGCTGTGATACCTTATATACAGGATTTATAGTACATCTATATTCTGTTAATTTTAAGGTAATTTCTAAGTGTGCGGAAAACCGCATGTTTAATTTGTAAGATGCATGTGGAATGTGATTCTTTCCTGATGAATGCTGGCGTGTGTGAGTTCTGCATTCATTACACAGTTGTTGTTCGGATCTTGAAGATTTCATTAAATCAGTTCATGCTAACTGATCTTCCAGAAGGAAGAACAGCCTTCAGGAAAAGACTGAGAGAATGTTCAAACATGATATGCTTTCGTGTAAAAAGTGAATGATGTCATTTGCTCTGACAGACGAGTAGAGATTATACAGTCGGCTCATTTCAACTGCACCACCAGGAATCAGACAGATAGAGAAAAATATTCTGCTGGCCTCGCTATGCAAATGTGTTAGAAGACAAAAGTGCATGTATATTTAACCAGGAACAAGCCGGTGTCCTCACTCTTTTTCTACTGTTTCTACTCTCTAGAAAGAAAAGAAAGAGCTGCTCTCAAACTGAACTGAATTCGGCATGTCTACAGTCACAGCTTCAGAGCTGAGACTTTCAATCTTAACTTCAGTTTTTATTCTGCGCATTTAAAACATTTAATAGTTTTACATTTATTTATTTTCTGTTAATTTTTTTTCACTTATTAAAATGACCACAAATAGTTTGCAGTGGTCAAGTCTGCAAAATAGTCTTTATATTTGACTTCACATGTATAGACTTACATCACTTACAGAGACGACTGAAGCTATACCAGACTGTCCCAAACTCAAAGCATAATGTAAAAGTAAAATGCATTATGGCATTATTGTGTAGTGAGTGTATAATATTAGTGATTAGTTCAATGCTACGCAGTGACATGTAATGAATATAGTAAAAGTGGCATATTATTTTACTGTAAGTCAGGCTTTAGAATGAGTTTTCAGTATGTGCCCTTAAAAAAAGATGTCAGTGATTAGGAATCTAAATAATGTTTTTTGTCTTATGCACCTGAATGATCAGATGTAGTTAAACAAACAAGCCATCAACCAGCGAGCCTGACCCGCAGAACTCATGCGTTAGCAGCTATATTGGGTTCCTCGCTGAGCAGGAGAGAGGAACGCCATTATTCCACATGGAGGAGAATTTACAGAAGCATCCAGATCTGTGAGGCATCTTTTATTTATCATGTACGAAACGCAGCAGGTAGATTCACAGCAAAAGCACTCATGACGTTCCACCTCAGGGGAGAGAGGATCATCTGTTAGCTGTTGAGTTTCTGCTGGAAGCCCAGAGCCAGATCTTCATACGTTTGTTTATGTCATGTAATGTTAGGAAATCTAAACTCTCTAATCTCTATTATATGTGCTATAGTATAGTATAGCACAGTATAAATTAGCGTAGTATAGTATAGTACAGTATAAAGTAGTGTAGTATAGTATAGCACAGTATAAATTAGTGTAGTATTGTATAGTACAGTATAAAGTAGTGTAGTATAGTACAGTACAGTATAAAGTAGTGTAGTATAGTATAGTACAGTATAAAGTAGTACAGTATAAAGTAGTGTAGTATAGTATAGTACAGTATAAATTAGTGTAGTATAGTATAGTACAGTATAAAGTAGTGTAGTATAGTACAGTACAGTATAAAGTAGTGTAGTATAGTATAGTACAGTATAAAGTAGTGTAGTGTAGTATAGTATAGTACAGTATAAAGTAGTGTAGTATAGTATAGTACAGTATAAATTAGTGTAGTATAGTATAGTACAGTATAAAGTAGTGTAGTGTAGTATAGTATAGTACAGTATAAAGTAGTGTAGTATAGTATAGTACAGTATAAAGTAGTGTAGTGTAGTATAGTACAGTACAGTATAAAGTAGTGTAGTGTAGTATAGTACAGTACAGTATAAAGTAGTGTAGTGTAGTATAGTATAGTACAGTATAAAGTAGTGTAGTATAGTATAGTATAGTACAGTACAGTACAGTACAGTACAGTACAGTACAGTATAGTATGAAATGTTATGTAAACATAGTGACCCACTCAGTGTTGGAGAGTAACTACAAGTAGTGACAAACTACATTTTCAGTATCTTGACAGCAATGTTTTAAAAGCGTATCTTTTCCAATAGCTTCATAAATTTACATACAGCAAAATACAGCAAAAAAAAAACTTGACCAAAAGTTATATTTAGTTTCGTGTTTTGACAAACCAGCGTCACTCTCTCAACTACTTACTAGTTCACAAACTAAAACTGTGCATTAATGTCATGTATTATTATGTCACATTGTGGCTTTGGGTTCACTGAGAGGAGATGTTTTATGGTTATGTAAAACAGAGCTGGG
>JBAJNP010010314.1:0-16640 GCA_036877545.1 Yasuhikotakia modesta
CAGGATCATCTAAAACTCCCCCGGGAGGAAATCCCCAAAAACAGAGAGTGATTAGCGTAGCAGCTGTTCATGGCATTGTGTACATAAATCAACTTGTCAATAGATAACCATAGTCAATTATTGAACTATGAAAATGCATGACTAAAGAGATGGGTTTTTAGTCTAGATTTAAACTGCAGGAGTGTGTCTGAACCCCAAATAGTATCTGGGAGATCATTCCAGAGTTTGGGGGCCAAGTGAGAGAAAGCTCTGCCACCTTTAGTTGATTTATTAACTCTAGGCACAACCAGCAGACCAGCGTTTTGAGATCGCAGAGCACGGAGCGGTTTGTAGTGAGATAGGAGGTCTGTGATATATTTGGGGGCTAGCACATTTAGTGTTTTATAGGTTAGCAGTAAAATCTTGTAGGTAATACGGTAACTAACAGGCAACCAGTGGAGGGATAAAAGAATTTATGTAATATGATTATATTTTCAGTGTACTTGTCTGCCTTCTAGTTTTAACTAGCCCATGTTTGACAGCCTGTTTGTTTTGGAATTTCATGTTTGGGTGCATAGCATAGCATAACAGTTTTTCCATTGTTAAATGGAAAAGCATACTGTATTTAATTCTTTCTGAGACTTGATTGTATAGCACCTAGGCCTATCCCCTGGTACCAAAGGGCACGTCTAGGTTCTTTTAACTAATTCCAGGGATTAAGTGATCAGTAGTGTCCTGCTGTTTTAATGTATGTCTTTCATATGTAAAAAAAAGTAAGTTTGTAACTCCTAACAATGTGGTCTTATTTTTTCCAGCAACATCAAATACTATGTACCAAAGAGTAACAAATCACAATAAACATTCAGAATTTCCCTTTAAATTAACACAATGCCTTGTTCTCAATGACTCAAATGTCATCCAATATTACTTCTGTATTCTTTTAACAATTACTCTAGCATGCACTGCAGGTAAGTTTATAACACACAGACAACATGAATCCATGGACTCACGCATACACACACACAATCCCACCCCAGCCGGCAAAACCCTGAAACCCTTACATTGCAGGTCTGACAAGCTAGTCGAGGCCACAGAAACGATCACTTCACTCCAAATGGAGCTAAACAAAATAAACTTCATTGTACTGTAAATCCAAACATAGTCTCAAAATGGCTGGCAACACAGATGGCAAGTTAAACTCAGTCCTCTCATGCAACAGCAATCTGCTCTCATGGATTGAATCATAGTAGTCTTTGACTAAACGATAACATTGGTCCTGTTATCACGTCCTGTTAACAACCGGAATAATCTTCTTCGTTGACTCAGTTTGCCAAGTAATTGGCAACAAGAATAGTTTTTTTAATAAAACATTGGTCACATTTCATATAACTTGTAAAAAAAAAAATTAAATTCAAGTCAAACATAAGAATATTGCTTTTCACATTACACATTTCACTTATAAAATAATTTTAAACAAAATCACAATCAAATTTAAACACAATCTGAATATAAATATTTTGTATATGGAACTGTATTACCCAGAATTCCTTTTATTTTTTAAAATATCGTTTATCTTAGATGAGATTCCCGACTACTTCTTAATGTTTTTTATGTTAGGAGAATAGTTTCATTGTGTAATCTTATACTAAATAAAATCTTAGTCTTTAACATTAATTAATGGTAAGTGTTGTTAATTATTACGCTACAATTGTTTTTGTGAGAATCTTAAAAAAAAATACCGCTTATGTATGTTTCATCTGTAGATATTAATTTAATGCACACATTGAACAAACCATTATAGCACATTAGCACTAATTTCGTGGCCCCTTATGATGGGAAACCTGGACATATCAGAACATTATAGAAAAAAATACAACCAAAGACAATACAGTAGATTCTTTATTTTTATTTGACAACCATCCAACAAAACTAAGAACAAAACAAATATCACATGTAGAACTGTGTGGCAAACCAAATAAGACATCAGTCAAATAATTGTTTTAAGAAAACTTTAAATCAAACAGAAATAATATATAAAGGTAATATTGGCATATCCCGACATATTTACTAAAATGTATACATTAGTAAGAAGACTATGGAAAATGAAAGAAATGTATTGCAGTTTTGATATTAGATTATTAGATTAGATAACAGATTATAATGTAGTAATTAATTTTTAAGGAATTATATCAGAATATAAAGTGCTTTTTGTTCATTGTATTGTCATGAGATAGTCATTAATTTGCAGCAAATATGAAATTCAGATACGTTTAAAAAATAATCAGATGTATATAAAGACATAAACTGAAAGAGAAAGGTGGTTAGAGCAGAGTAGTGTTGTAACCGTAAAGGCCATTGGCGAAATTAGACATTCATACAAATAAATGCAAGGCATGTATTTTAGGAATAAATAGTCAAAAACTAAGCCAGATAAAAGAGAAATCTCTCGTAATGACCTCTCTCTCGACCAGAAAGCAGTTTGAAATTGATTTTTAGTTCACAGGAAATGTAAAATCTATTTGACTTATCTATCTGATTATTTTGCCCTGGTAGTGAAGAATGAAGAATATTGTACCATTTATTTACTCATACAATTATTTTTGCTAATTTGTACAGAGGAGAGTGAAATGCATACTGTATGTAAACTCTTTCTGATTTATTTTTGTGAGATTCCTACAAAAGAAAAATACCCAATGAATACTTTTCATCTATTAATAATCATTTAGTGCACTGAATGACACGTTGAACCTCACCTATTTATATATATATAAATTCAAAACTACATGGCCCTGTGTGAAAAGTGTTTGCCCCCTAAACCTAATAACTAGCTGGTCCACCCTTAGCAGCAACAACTGCAATCAAGCATTTGTGATAACTTGCAATGAGTCTGTTACACTGCTGTGGAGGATTCTGCTTTCCCTCAATAATAAAAACCTTCATTTAAAAACTGCATGTTGTGTTCACTTGTGTTACCTTTTACTAATATTTACATTTGTTTTATCTAAAAACAGTAGTGTGACAAACATGCAAAAAAGAAGAAATCAGGAAGGGGGCCAACACTTTCACACTACAGTGTACAGTATATATTATTATTATGGCACAATGTTAATGTTATAAAGTAAAATATTACATCACTACATTTTTATAAAAAAATATCTATAAGATCATGGGCTGAAATTTGTAAAAATATTTAGATTGGAAACAACAATGAACTTGAGTTACTGTGAGTTACTGTGTGCAAAAATGTCTCCATTACTACAAACATATTGCACAATAAAAAGTCAAAATGCACAAATGGTGTGTTGTATAAATCAGGTTTTTGGTAAATAATGTCAACTGTATGAACTTGAACATTACCCTGCTGTCCACCACATAAACTGATGCATTTCTACAAAATATGACTGTGAAAACATTCACGTAAAATGTAATTATTAGATGTCTATTTTAATATTTTGTAAAAAAAAAAAAAAAGCTCAACAGATGTCTAGTATACTGTTAGTCATAAAAGTTTGATTTAAGGTCTAGTTTAATTTGCCTTAATTAAAACATACTCATTATAAACCAAGGATGTTTTCTAATTTAAAACAAATCAATTTTGTGCCACATACAGCACCTAAAGGAACTAAGATTTGTATGATCGGACCAGAGGTAACAGATAATTAATTAATTTGGGCTGGAATGCTTGTTTTATAAATTCCTTATTGACTCCTCCACCATTGATTATATTAACCCATGTGACCACAGAACATGGACATGTCTGCTCTGGATTATGTACGTTAAGAGTGGGTGAGACTGTATTTAGCTCTAATAAAGCCCTAATGAAATCACAGTCAAGGAATATCATAAACCATTTTAAAGCAGACTACAGCTACCAAGTGGGTTTTTTGTCTTCTTTGTCCTCCGTTTGTTTGGTCTCAGATTTATGACCTCACAGCCATTCAGATCACTAGAATAGTTGGGGTGGCTGCCACCAGTAATGTTAAAAACACCTGAAAAACAGTGGCAGAGCAGATCACATGCAAATTATAGCACTTTACTGCAAAAAGATTTTTCATGCTCATGCTTTGTTGACTTTTTTAAATTTGTTTTATTGACTGCAAGTCACTACAAGTCACTCACTGCAAGTCACTACAATGCTCAGATCTGATTCTTAGGTTTATAACCAATTTTTTGTCCTGCTTGTTTACACTTTACACATGAGACACACCTTGTGACCAATATGCATTTACCTTAGGCTCCTGGCCAAAAAGATTCCAGTAATTTACTAAAATTATTACAATGGTTGACCTTTGGATTGTGGATGGACTATGGGATCAAATTTCCATCTAAACTATAGTAACAGATCAAAAACTAATTAGCAAAATATTAGCGTAATAATTAGCAAAACACATGTAAAATTATAAAACACAAAACTGAAAAATAAATGCAACATTTTCCAAATCACAAGCAAAATCAGGTAATCAGGTTAATTTTTTAGTTTCTGGGTTTCATTCTGGCTGCGACATTGCGAATGCGCTACCGCCACGTCACTGATGATTAGGGGCGAAACCCAAGATTGAAGGATCTGGCAGGAATTAGAATTTATTTAAAACAAAAACTTCACAAAAAAACAAACGGGACTGGATATACAAAAACGGAAAGCGAAGTAGAAAATTAAACTTAAAACTAGAAACAAAACCACAGGTAAACTTCCCAGAAACAAACTAACATAAACACGACAAGACAAGACTATACTGATCAGGACAATGCAAGGCAAGGAGATGAAACATTACCAAACGAGGCATCACCAAATGCTTATAAACACAAAACAATCAGGCAGCTGAAACAACTCAAACAATTAAGGAAAAGACAGAACATAAGCAAAAGCAGACAACAACGACCCCTACGGGGGAGACATTACAAAACAAGCCACTGTCTCGCGCGAGTCGTGACACTCCATCCAAATTCAATAATCAATATTCATTAAAGTCAATAAAAAATGTTCATAAAACATTAAAACAAAAATGTAAGAATCTTTGAGTATGTAAAGCATACTTCTCTTACCGATTTTATTGCTTGATTTATGAACCATCTCTGGATATTCGTCTGATTGTCGCTTCAGTCGTTGTAGGTATTTGCCAGTGAGATATTCAAAAACTAAAAAACACGAGTGTAAGAAGGTGGATAAAGTCTTGGACAATTGTTTGATACTTGTACATTTTTACAAAACCAGATGCTGCTGTTGATCCAGCTCTTGAGTGACTGTTCCACACAACATTACTCACCTTCATTAACATTGAGATCTTCCTTTACTGATGTCCGATAGAATCTTAATTTTAGCCTCTTGGCGAGACCTTCAGCCTCTTCACTGTAGCACAAACACAAACTCATGTCACTAATCACCAGTACTAAACTGACAGGTGACAAAAAGGGTCACATTACATTTATATAGAATGGGATGCAACAGGAACCACATTGAATTTTTTTTAAATTATATAAATATGGAAATATTAGACAGAATATAGAATATTCTAGATAATAAACAATATTTTATTATCTAGACTATTGTAGCCAACTAATTCAATGTAAGGAAATTTGTATTACTTTGACCACATTTTTAATTTTACATAACATTTTTACATGCGTATACATGCCACATACATCCCACATTTTATTTGACCATATATGGTATGATATAAATTGTTGCAATATGACAAAAATTGCCCATGAGAAGTACCTCAAAACACTAGAATTCATTGTATACAGTAAAAAATCAAGTCACCACAAAATGTTTAAAATTGTGCAGTTGAACAGAAAAGTAGCGAAATAAGCAATAATATATGAGCAATATATAATAGAAATATTAATTTCGAATTGTTAATGAAAATTTTACAGAGAGAATCTTACAAATAACCAGAAGGTTGCCAGTTCTAATCCAATACTGGCAGGTATCAACTGAGGTACCTTTGAGCAAGGCACTCAACCCTGATTGCTCCCTGGGCACAGCAGTGCTGCCCACTGTATGTGTGTTCACTGGGGATGGGGAAATAGTGAAATAAGGTCACATTTCATGTATGGGTCAAATATGTCACCTAAGGAATCTTTCCTCTTATAAATTAGTGTGCTTTGGCAATCCCTGACATTAATGTAACAACATTAATGCTAAGGTATGAAGTATGTAAGCATGTATTTTAAATAATTATCTTCCTTACTTCTTGATGACTGTATCATCAAGAAGATCAATTTTGTTCTGCACCAGGACTGTGGGAATGTCTCCAACCTCCATCTCCACCTTTTCCTTCCAGCTGTTTATGGTTTCGAATGACTCTCTGTCTGTAGTGGAGAAGACCAACACGCAGGCCTGAGCACCTGAATTTCACAGCAAATGGCAGGAAACCCATTAGTTAAATCCTCCATCATATATTGTAGTGTCTTTTATAGGAAAGTCCATAGTTGTCTTCCACAAATACTATCCATAAAACCTCACTTCCTTAGGTAACACACTGTTTACCTCTGTAATAGGCTTTGGTGATAGCATCAAACTCCTCCTGACCAGCGGTGTCCCACAGCATCAGTCTCACATCCTCAGTATTGACTCTGCAAGGCATGCAAACAAATACCTCACTGGTAAATGTGCATGCCATTCATTTTACATTGCATACATTAAGCACACAATTACCCTTTTAAATTCTTGGAAATCTTCATTTACTTAAATTCTCATTAAAGTAATACAGCTTTTTTGTAAAAGGAAAAAACACAAAAACAGTAAAACAACGATTTACATGTTATAAAACAATTAATATTTTGAATTACAATTGGATTCTAATTAATTAATTGGAAATAATATTATGAGTCCTAAAAATATTTAAAGCAAGTTCTATTAAGTATGGTTCAGACATGTTCTTGGCAGGTTTTGTAAGTTTTATCCAATGTTGTCTTGAAACAAAACAAAGCTATAATGGACTGTCTGAACCGCATCATTTTGTAATTTGTAACATTTGTAATTTGTCATTTCCTGTACTTATAACCAATCAGGAAATGTTTTATTAATTTCTCCCACCATTCACTCCTGAACAAAATCTTAAGACCGGGGAACATTACAAGTATCCACATTTTGGTGGTGGATGTAACTGGAAAACAGGAGCAAGAGACAATAAATACTACATACTTACAATTGAAGGTGGTGTATTGAAAACTTTAAAACATTTAAACTCAGTCATGTTAAATTTCTTTTAAAAAATCCTGAGCATTATGGGACAAAGACTAAAGTGGTAGACCCAAAAAACGTTCACCTGCACCGAGCTGAAGGATCCGGTGGGCTGTCCGTGAAGACACAGGCCAATCCTTGACCCAAATTAAGGCCATTACTGATGCTTACTGCAGCCCAATAACCATGAGACGGCAACTGTGAGAGAAAGGGTTAAAAAAACACCTTCAAAGGCCATGTCTCCTGCCATGCCACAAACTTGCACAGTGGAATTTGCAAGGGAGCACCAAACATAGGACATTGAAAGGTGGAAGAAAGTTTTATTCTCTGACAAGAAAAAATGATCCTGGATGGTCCTGATGGCTTCCAATCTTACTGGAATTACCATGAGATCCCACCGGACATGTTTTCTACAGTACACAGTGGACGAGGCTCATCCTTAAATGAGCTTCAGGTTGTTCAGGGGTGTCAAACGGCAGCTGGCTATGTAGACGTTGCAGCGGACATCGTTCTTGACTGAGGGTCCTCATCTGTACGGTAATGTTCATAACACCCACCTAACAAAGGACTTCTTCCAGGAGAATAATGTCATTTTTTAACCATCCTGCATGTTCCCCTAAGCTAAATCCCATTGAGAATATTTGGTGATGGATGGCAAGGGAAATTTACAAAATCGTATGTCCGTTCCAGATCTTGGATGCCTTTTCGTGAAGCTATCTTCACCACATGACTTGAAACAGTTGCATCAAGCATGCCACAAGTGTTTGAAATGATCAACAAGAATGGCAGGGCTACTTACTACTGAGTCATTCTTTGACACTTTTAGTTGGCCACCTACTCTGTATCTATTGTCTCTTGCTGTTTCTTAATATTTTGAACCAGTGCTTACAACCTGGTTACATCCACTAGTGTGACGTGTACTTGTAATGTTTCCCCTGGTCTTAAGATTTTCAGGAGTGTATTTCCATATCAACATCACTTCATTTGTGTTTATAGATATTAAGCAGTATACAGTATATTGTGTATTGCCAGCCAGTGTTGCCAACTATTTTACACTGTGTTCCAAATTATTATGCAAATACAATTTCAATTAAACATTTGATTTTTTTTTAAATTAATTTTTAAATGTGCTGCTTTTTCTGTCACTTCACATCAATCTCAGACAGGTTTGGTAATCAGTTTGCCAGGCAAGCCAAATTAAAGTAAAAATTAAAAAAAAAACCAAGAAGGTTGTCCTACATTATTGATGTGGTCTGGTTTAATGCATTAAGTAGTGAAAGATCTGAAAATTGCAGATGAAAATTGTGAAATAGTCCAGTATATTGCAAAAGATATGAAAACTGTGGATATTTCTGTGGATATATATAATATTGAAACTGTTTATTCAATGATGAATGCCATGCTACACTGGATAAACTGCCCATTTCCTGCCATGGTGTAAAAAGAGAAACCATGCTTCTGGATTAAAATCATTTTTGTGCAAGACAATTTGCCATCCCATGCTGCAAAAAAATCATGGTGTGGCCACCATAATTCCCTGACCTTAACCTTATTGAGGGCTGAAACAATTAATTGATAAAATTGATGATAACTGATAATGAAAATCGTTGTCAACAAATCTCATTATGTTTATGATCGCTTCCTCTATATGATCTATTCCTCTATAACTATGCGCACCGTAAACACACAAAAGCAGCATAAAACAACATATACAAACAACATGCAAACATATTGAAACAGCAGATATTAACAAATCTAAATCAAATTCATCTGAATTATATGTGAACCTTTATAAATATATGTTGTTGCTTTTTCATTGCAGAAAGAAACACTGACATGCGGTTAAAAACCAAGGTGTTCATGCATTTAATAACAGTGACTCTGGCATTTTGTATTTCTAACTCTTTGAGAAACCAAACAGTTTGTGTTTTTATTTTTTGCTTATTTATATAAGAAAGAATATACAGTTTTACTTTAATTAACATGTGTAACACCTAGTGGGTGAATTCAATTTTACATAAATTATGTATTTTAAAAATTGTGGGAATTTTTTATCCGATTAATCAAAAATTAATTGTGTGATTAATTGATTATGAAAATAATTGTTAGTTGCAGCCCTAATTGAAAGCCTGTGGAGCATTCTTAAAAGGAGTCTCTATGAGGGTGGATGGCAGTTTACCTCTGAACAGCAGCTTTGGCAGGCAATTCTGGCATCCTCAAAGGAAATACAGGCAGAAACTATAAAGTATATACACTTACAATTCAATGGATGAGTAAAGGTGATATCAAAGAATATCACCTTTACTCATCCTATGATGAGTAAAGGTGATAATATGTATCACCTTTACTCATCATAGGCTCCTAAGATAATATGTAACTTGATCTGTAAAGATGTTTTTTGATTAAAATAGCTTAGATTTGAAAAAAAAAAACTTCCTAAAGCAGAAATGACAAAATATTTCTGTTTTTAATCCATTAGAAACTATCAGCTAAGTGTTTTAAAATGCTGTTTTGCATAATAATCTGGTACACTAAACTAAGTTATTTTGCAAAAAAGGTGCCATTGTCATTGGTAATTTGTTTAATAAAATCCTTATTACAATATAATTGCTGAGGAATGACAAATCCTACTGACTGCCAAATATGTAGACCTTTTAGGTGAAAATTAACAGCAAAACAATAGTTTGGAACACAGTGAAAAAGGGTATTAGCTACAGTCCGCTTGAAAAGTCACCAGATGTCGCCAGATGACATCAAGTGCTAACCTGCATAGTCATGACACTAATCATTTAATCAAACAATCATTTAAAAGCATTTTCATTATTTGTTTCTTTACAGCTTGCCTCCATCTGGGTTTACATGCGCTACATACTGCTGAAAAAAAGCTAAAGTTTTTAGAAACATTGCTAGATCTGTAACCAGTCACCCTTTATTAAATAAAGGCGCTACAGTGGTCTAAAGTCTCTAAATCTAGTGACAAAGCCACCAATATGATCAATATCACGGTAATTCTAACCACAGTATTTCGCAACCGAGTTGCACAGAAAGCATAAGGGGAAAGTGTGGATGGTTGCAACACTTTTTATATTACAGTTTCTCAGACAGTTTATTTAATACATTAAACCAATCTGTCAGGTACCAACCAACATTGCTGTAACATGTACGTATGATAATATATGTACAATTTAAACTTTAAACAGACAAAGTCAAGCATTGCAACTGACGCCCAGCAGAGGACGGTTGCAACATTCATTAAAATGCAATAATAAGAAACATTATAACATCATATTGCGATTTCCTTATTATTTGTGAACATACAAAATGTAAAATGGTTTGTTAAATTGGCTGTATAATGACAGAGACTAGTAAAACATAACAACAATTTGTTAATTATTAAGTCTACAAAAAATTGGAACAACTAAATATTTTTATAAAAATATAGAGACTGATTGTTTTTAAACTGAACTGTGTATGTGTGTATTTGGTTGTGTAAGGTAGTGTATGCATGTGACAGAGAGGTTAAGAGAGAAAAAGTCCAGGTCAGACTCGCAGTTGTGACAAGTATAATTTGCTCTCCCATCCAGTGCAGGCCTGGTGAGCCCATGCCTCGCATTACCAGCACTGAAAAAAACCTCTCTTGGTCTTGAGTAACTCTCCAAACAAACAATGCAGAAGTCCTCTTCTTTGACAAGAAGGCTCATTTCTGTTTGGAGAAATAAGTCATGTTGCAACTGCCCCATGTTGTGACCATCCCCGCTCTCCCCTAGCAGCACATAAACAAGCTATACCTGCATGCACATTATACACAGGCAGCATCAACAGTGACTATGCAAAATGCAAAGAAACAACTTTGCAAACACAGTTTTGATTTAGTTTTTGATTTTGAAAATGATTTAGGCACATACTTCTATTTAGGTCTTAATATGATGCTGCAGTCATCAGGCTCCAATCAAATGGAGTCAGTGTATTGATGAAAAGCATTTATAAGACCCCAATGTGTCTGCCAGTGGTGAAGGTGAGCAACAGAATGGTGACTTATTGTAAGGGCTCAAAGTGAGGCCAAGACAGTGTATTCAAGACCAGCTGCAACTTTAATGTGGACAGCGAACTGGCGCTGTCCAATCTGTGCTCCCAAAAAGCTAAAATCTCAGACAAAGCGCAATTGCTGTGGGTCAAAAGAATTATATGAATACCATCTAACAAAAATTGCCCACTTTAGAGTATACAAGCACCTAGTGGAAGGCTCTCGTGGCTTTTTGAGCATGCTAAGTGCTTGACATAACAGACTACGTATGAAGCGATAACCACATAAGAAGCAATCCTAAAATAGCACCTGTGGAGAGGAGCTATTTGAATGTAAATTGTCTTTCATTACCTTAGCGGTCATCACCTTCTAATGACTGCCCACTACTTTAGTTGAGTCAAACCGAAGGTCTAGCAATGCGAGCAGAGGTCTGCTGTAATTATCTCTGAGATAAAAAGGAGTAGACAAGAGTGATTCCTCAAAGGTGTGTGAGAGGAGCACCTCAGCAAAAAAATTGCTTCATGTCCATGTAACTGACTTTATTTCATCACCGGAGAGGCCGGAGGGAGTTATTAGTGCACTGGATAAGCTTTGCAGTCAGACTCCTTAATGTCGGACAGTGTCAGCCACAAATGGCAATTACCCCACAATAAACCTCATCATACAGCCTTGGTCATGCACTTTGTAGCTATCAGTAGAGCCCGACCGATATGGGCTTTTGGGGGGCGATGCCGATATCGATATCAGGGAGTAAAGAATTACCGGTATTGTTATATCGGCCGATATTCATTGTGCATATTGTGGTACAGTACCTGTTAAAAGGAAACTTTCCCATTTGTGCGTTCAAGCTTAACTAGTACTGTATATAGAATAGATACATAAACAACGGATATGTAAACACATTTTTAGCAATAATCACTCAATTTTGGCTTATAATGTTGTATCAAAGATACGTAATAGAGACAGGGTATTTAACAATTTAATAAACTTTATTATTGAAAATTTGTTTGACAAAATTGCACTAAACAGTGAGTCCTTTTCGAAGTAGTCCCAGACCTTACTTCTTCACCCTCAGCCATCTGTATAATAAATAAAAAATATTATATTTATATATAAATATATAATATATAGGCTTTTTTACTTTTTTGCCTCATACATCGAAGTCCAAACAGACGAGTGCTTGGAAACACTGTTGTATATTCATTTATTGACAAATAAATGCGCTGCT
Organism: Yasuhikotakia modesta; assembly: GCA_036877545.1. Lineage (NCBI taxonomy): Eukaryota > Metazoa > Chordata > Actinopteri > Cypriniformes > Botiidae > Yasuhikotakia > Yasuhikotakia modesta. The sequence continues at coordinate 12,418 of JBAJNP010010314.1, forward strand.
TCTCTCCCGCTCGCTACACAGAACAGACGCAGAGAGAGGCAACACTGTCTTGGGAAAGTCGGACCTCGAGCCCGTGGTACAAAACAAAAAACAAACTAGTTAGCAACTTACCGTTAAGACTTACAGCCGGGCTGTAGCTATCAGGGCAAAATCAAAAACTGCATGAAGATCCCTGTTGGTCTCCAGGTCCACAGCACCTTCAACTATGGATTGCAGCAGCTTGGCCGGAAGGCCTGCGACACTTCCATAGTGTGCAAAGCTGAAGCCCCTCACCAAAGGACCAGTATGCTTTATCGACGAGGTGAGCCTACAGCGCTTATACAGTAGACAACTAATCCATTGTACATACATATCCTGGGGCTTTTACCCTGTGTACTCATAAAAAAAATGTTAAAAAATGTTAAATACTAAAAATCCAATTATCTTCTGGCCAGCTCACTCGAGTCCTCCACTTGGGGTCAAGCTTCTCCACAGCTTTATACAGAACTCTGATGAGTTTGTCTTGAAGAAAAGCAGGGTGGTCAGTCAGTGTGGTCTTGACTCCAAACAATCATGATTCAATGCCAAAGGAAACATAGAACCATCCTTGTCATATTTGATGGAGACAGTTGCAACAGAAGCAGTATGAAGTTCTTATTCTGCATTCCAGTGAAGCATTGGACAACGTCCCTCTGCCATCTTAGACCATGTAGATCACCACAGTGAGGGCAGGATCCTCGAAGGTGAGAGTCTGAGGCAGGTGGTAAGTGAGAAATGTATGTACAATACTGTCGAAATGAGGCTGAACAATCAACTATAAATATAACTGTTTATAGTTATATTTATAGTTGATTGTATAGGGCTTTCATATCCAAGATGGCGGCGCGGCAGTAGCTTGCAGCGGCCACTCCGGAGACAAAATGTTGCTATTTGTGTATCTGAGCCCGACAAAAAAGACACATGGACGCCAGACACAGTGGTGTTCATGTGTACGACTGCCAGACATTAAACAATATCAGGAAACACGCATCCACTAACATGGAAGATGAAGTTTACGCGAAACTCCGCAAACTCAGGCTGCTATGGACACCAGGCCTCCAGACCTCGGTTTTGCCTAATGCTGGTGACCGGGAGGAAGTGTGAGAGGAAACGGAAGCGCGGCAAGAGGGCGGGTATCCGTGCTAGGCTGAAGAAACACCCTAGCCGGCCGGCTTTCCCATCCATCATTCTTTCAAATGTCTGCTCCCTGCAAAATAAACTGGACTACATCCAACTCAAACGAACTACACGGCGAGAGTTTGGAAACTGTTGTGTCTTTGTTTTTACGTAAACATGGCTCAGCGACAGAGTGCCGGACAACGCCATTCAGATAGATGAGCTAGCGTTGTTTCGTGCCGACAGGAATAGATCTCTGTGTGGTAGGACTCGTGGAGGTGGCGTGTGTGTTTATGTAAACATGAGATGGTGCACGGACTCTGTGTTAGTTTCTAAACACTGCTCATTGCTTGTGGTATTTGTGACTGTTAGATGCAGACTGTTCTACTTACCGAGGGAATTCACTGTGCTGTTTATCATCTGAGTTTACATTCCTCCCAGCGCTAATGCTAAGGAAGCTTTGTGAGAACTGTACAGGGCTGTTAGCGATCTACAGAATGCTCACCCCGACGGACTGTTTATTATCGACGGAGATTTCAACCATGCAAATTCTCCTTAAATTCCATCAGCATGTGGACTTTGCAACGAGAGGGAAAAACACGCTGGATTTGGTTTATACCAACATCCCCGGCACGTACCGTGCGGAACCCTGCCCCCATCTCGGATACACATCACGGTTATGTTGATTCCAGCATACCAGCCGGTCATTAGGCGCCCAAAACCGGCAGGTGAACACCTGGCCTGCAGGAGCCATCTCAGCTCTTCAAGACTGCTTTGAGGGTACTGACTGGGCCATGTTTAGGGAGGCTGCAACCAACGGCGACTCGGTTAACTTGGAGGAGTACACATCGTCAGTGACCGGCTACATCGGCAAGTGCATTGACGACGTGACTGTCTCCAAGACCATCACCATACGCTCCAACCAGAAACCATGGATAACTGCTAAGGTGTGTGCTCTACTAAAGTCCAGAGACTCTGCCTTCAGATCCGGTGACGGGACAGCTTTAAGAACAGCCAGAGCTGAACTGTCACGCGCCATCAGAGAGGTGAAGCGTGCACACGCCCAGAGAGTCCACTGTCACTTCCAAGACAGCGGAGACACTCGGCGCATGTGGCAGGGCATTTAGACGATCACCAACTACAAGACAACACCACCCGTCTGTAGCAGTGATGCCTCCCTCCCAGATGCGCTAAACGACTTCTACGCTCGGTTCCACCCGACGACCAGGTACTCTGTTTAACTGCTGCTGATGTGAGGCAAACTCTCAGCCCACGGAAGTCTGCTGGACCAGACAACATCCCTGGTATAGTGCACAGAGAATGTGCAGAACAGCTGACAGATGTCTTCACAGACATCTTCAACATCTCTCTGAGCAGCGCCGTTGTTCCGACATGCCTCAAAGCGACCACCATCGTCCCCGTGCCGAAGAAGTCGTCAGTCTCCAGCCTTAATGACTACCGTCCCGTCGCACTCACACACATTGTGATGAAATGCTTTGAGAGACTCGTCATGAGGCACATCAAAACACAGCTACCACCCACACTGGACCTGCTACAGTTTGCGTACCGTCCGAATCACTCCACGGATGATGCTATCTCCACAACCATCCACCTGGCCCTCACACACCTGGAAAACAAAGACACCTACGTTCGAATGCTGTTTATCGACTTCAGCTCAGCATTCAACACCATCATCCCTCAGCACCTTATAGATAAGTTAAGCCTGCTTGGACTAAATACTTCTCTCTGCAACTGGATTCTGGACATTCTGACCGGGAGACCACAGTCAGTCTGAATCGGGAACAGCATCTCCTGCACCACCACCTTGAGCACCGGGGCCCCCCAGGGCTGCGTCCTCAGTCACCTGCTGTTCACACTGCTGACTCACGACTGCGCAGCGATAAAAAGCTCAAATCACATTATCAAGTTCGCCGATGACACGACCACCACGGTCTCATCAGCAAGAATGACGAGTCAGCGTACAGAGAGGAGGTGCAACAGCTCACTGCATGGTGTGAAGCCAACAACCTGTCTCTAAACGTTGAAAAGACCAAGGAGATGATTGTTGACTTCAGGAGAGCGCCGAGTGAACATCCTCCACTTACCATTGACGGATCCTCCGTGGAGATCGTCAGGAGCACTAAATTTCTTGGTGTTCATCTGGAGGAGAACCTCACCAGGTCTCTCAACCCTAATCAGATCAGCAGGAAAGCCCAGCAGTGCCTTTACTTTCTGCGAAGGCTGAGGAAGGCACATCTCCCTCCCCCCATCCCTACCACGTTCTACAGAGGGACTATCGAGAGCATCCTGAGCAGCTGCATCACTGCCTGGTTTGGGAACTGCACCGTCACTGACCGCAAGACCCTACAGCGGATAGTGAGGACAGCTGAGAAGATCATCAGAATCTCTTTAACCCCTCTGATAGACATTTACACCACACACTGCACCCGCAAAGCCACAAGCATTGTGGCTGACCCCACACACCCCTCACACACACTCTTCACCCTCCTGCCATCCGGGAAACGGTACCGAAGCATTCGGGCCCATAGCACCAGACTGTCTAACAGCTTCTTCCCACAAGCCATCAGGCTCCTCAACAGTTGGAACTGAATTGTACACATGGACATGGTGTGTAGAATCCATAACGAAAATGCTGCTATTTAAATGCCGCTTAAATGTCTACAATGTTTGCAATGTTTACAATGTTTACAATGCACAGCCACTTCTCTCTTCAGTGACCATCTAATGTCTTTAATTTGCACTGTAGCGTGTCAGCCGGTTTAGAAAGAGTTGTTTAAAACACTATCTTCCGCTGAAACGAGGGAATTTGAGCTTTAGCTCAAAGGTAATAATAAGCATAATTAACTGTAATCAATTATACAAATTACGTAGTATGTACATGTATAGATGTTCTATCTGATCAAGCAGAACTAATAGTAACAATTAATTACTGTATTCTTCCAGCGACACATTTCTAATTGTACATTAATTCTAATAAATGTTATTTCCTATGGCCACTAGAAAATAAACTTCTTACGGATATACATGCTACTTCAGAGCATGTAACAAGATCGGCAAGTTTAAGTGAC